>JAULBS010073176.1:0-20969 GCA_032355785.1 Symmetromphalus regularis | reverse complement strand
ATACACACAAACATGTGGCTGTTTCCTGTATTTGTTTTGTATTGATTGTACAATCTCAGACATCCTAGAACTGTATATCACAGCTTATAGATATGCTATCACATGTTGTATATCTAATATAGTTTGAAATGTAGAAATCTAAACAACTCTGAATGACTTACTTCTTAGTTCTACACACACTCTTGAAGAAGCTTACTATACTCCATTTACACTACTTGGAATATAGATATTGTCGAACAAAAACTAAAATATATAACTTACCTCATTAATGTTGATATTTAAAAATAAAAAAAAAGTCCTATTTTTTCTAAAGATTGCTATGTACATTGGTTCTGTATTGTTTGAGCGGCTGTCAAAGGTATTGCTTTCATACTTTTTAGCGAATTTACTTTGACTGCCATGTTTGATTTTTAACAGACATTTGACATCCATATAAAAATGAGGGTCTCAGGCAATTATTTGTATAATGTATGTTCTTATTTATCATATATTTATCATAATTTTATATCGATGTCATATTTGCAAATATTTATTTATTAAAGAAAAACAATGAGATACAAAAATTACCGTTAATGACCAGAGATGTTCCGAATGTTAAAATGGGTACCGGTAGTTACCCTATTTTGTAATACTCTTCTTCCATATTTAATTTTTGTTGTGAAAAATGTTTGTGTCGTGTACGTGGTTCAATGGGCAATATTTCTAATTATTATTTAACAAAGTAATGGAAAAAAAAAGAACATACATGTAGGTCTTTTTTGCTACTTCCAAAAATCTAGTCCTTTTTTGTCTAGGTTTACACAAACTGAAGTAATCAACAAATATCCATGTTCCAAGCAGCATAAACTTACTATAGATAAGAAGTTTGCAGATTGTCAACTGTTTAATTTATGACATATGTAACTTTAGTATGGTGTTTTCTTCTTTTTCTACTATGTTATGTGAATATTTATCTGCTACTGTGAGAGTAAATAAAATTCTTACCAACCTGCAAATAAAATATTTTTTCTACAAGCTTTTACAGCTGATCACACTATTTAGTCACTGTGTGACTATACATTATTGAGCAATGAAAAACAGAGATAAATGCAATTACTGCAAACAGTAGTGACTATCTACATGTTTAATCTTTTTCAATATCATACAAATTCTCTAGTAAAGAGAATAGGTTAGAATAAAATATTCAAATGCTTTTTAGAATATAGTACAACTAATCAAAACTATCAAGAATAAAAGATGGACAATGTATGTTTTGAAAAATAAATGAAATACATTATAGGAATACATTTTTAATAAATAATTTATTTGGAGGAGGCTTCACAAAAGTATTTTGATTTGTATACTTCAGACATGGGAATTGGCACATATTCAGCCTAAAATCCAAATCCACGGAATGCCTAGTCCCTAATAGGGTGCAGGGATAATGTCCTGACAGGGGATCCAGGAGAAAATGAATCTTGGTATTTTTGAAGCCAATTTGTTGCCTCAGTGCACAGAAATGGTAAAAAACTGTTTCCATTACTACCTACACTGATGCAGTTTTGATTTTTTACTTAAAGCCTTGGGCGTATGGGTATATCTTGTGTACCATGAACTTTATTGGCAACTATACATGCCAATGAGCATACATTTCCGACGCCCGATAATTTTAAAATGGTTAAACAAACTGATGAAACATAGTGAAAGTAATGATAGACACACAACCACTCTTGTCCACCCAAAAAAAACAAGAATATTTATTGAAAAACATTTTGTATTATTTCCTCAGTAGATGAGAAGAATTTCTGATGAACTTTTCTGCACCTCATTTTACAAAAATCTAGATATGCAAAACAAACAATAAATTTGGTATGTAAAAGTATTCACAATATAGTTACATTGTGTTTAAAAGCTGGAGCACTTATTTTGAAACTGACTTGTTCAGTGTAAATATTTATATTCTTCAACCTCCAATTTGTACTTTTTCTCTCAAATATATGTAATTGAACTACACTACTGTTATACAGTCAGGGTTTTTGCCAGAGAGTAAAATGGGTAAAATTCCATACCCTTAAATTTTCTGAGGGTACAACTCTGTACTCTCAAATTGCTGGGATATTTTTTTGTTTAAAGGTTCTTCAAGGAGCTAGAGACAACAAAGACAGCATCAATAATCAGTTAGACTGTTAGTATACAACAGTAATCACAGTATACATTAAAGTGGTCAAGAATTCATTTCCAAGCCTTTAAAATCAGATCCCACTCCCACCCCATTCTGCTTACCCTCAAATTATTTTCTAGCAGAAACCCTGTCAGTTACAATTAACACAAACATGGCATATTATATAAACTGTTATATCTATATATTGTTGTGATCCTACATCAGCATTCAACAACGAGGTATTTTCACCAATCAGGAATATGTTAGTCCCCTACTCATCATTTGAGTCAGGAGTTCATTGACTTTTAAAAATAGCAATGTTAAAATTTCTGTGAAGATCACTGAATGCATTCACTTGTTGAATTTTAGAATTTTACAGATGTTCAACAGAAGTGACTATCAACAAGCTAATTTTGTCATTATTCTGTAGACTATAAACATCTTAGCTTTCTCCAAACTATTTCACAATGAGATAAAAGGCAAAGTACAAAAAGTATTGCTATGAAATCACTGGCTAACACAATTTTTCTAAAATAACAACATTTATTTACACATTTGATGAACAATATAATAATGTAACAGAACGTGAGAAAAACATTAGAAGTCATTTTTAAAAGAATAATTTCTTGAACTGATTAGAGATGAAACGTTATTATGCAAGGAAATGACTGTCTAAGACAATCATTATCCTTAACCTTACATTCAGGGAGAGTGATCTGCCTTTGTTGGTGAGGAACTTCCATTTCTGATTTCAGGACCATCAGCTTCGACTGCTTCCTCCCTATCTTCATAAGCATCACTGACAATCTGTTTTCTCTTCTCTGTGATCTTGTCTTCAGATGTATTATGGTCTCTATCACCAGCTGCATCCACAGATTTTGATCTCCCTCGAGACATTTTGTCCTTTTCACGAGATCCCGATCTCGATTTTGATTTTGATAATTCTCGGGATTTCCTTCTATCTTTCTTTGGTGATTTTGAGTTAGATTTTGAGCGTGAAGATTTTGAGTGTTTTCTTTTGCGATCATCTCGGCCTCTGATAAATGAAAAGGAAATAGTTAACATAAGTATGGGCTGCATACTCTAACAAGTAGTTTGTTGTATTACAGATATTTTAAGTAATCAGGTAATGATATTTTAAGTAATCAGGTAATGATATTTTAGTATTTTTCAAATATTCCTTTGTTTTAATCGATATTAATTTTATATTCACTGGCTGCCAATGCAAATGACTACTGCATGTCAGTCCACAACATCAAATAAGAATTGCACAGAGTTAAATATCTGACAAATAACCACAACTGGTTCATTTCATGGCATTATTACTACCATTACTAAAACCAGCACCAGTAATAGCATAAATTAAGCAATTATTAAGAAAATATACCAAATCAGTTTTTACAAAACCCAGTGGCTGATAGTCACAGTGAATGAAATTTGGTAGAAATGTGTTACAATGCAAACGCTGTTAATCCTAATGTCTTTGTCAAGATTAAAAGTCAGTGATAAATTCTCATTTATATTACGGACGGGTAGCGAGTTTTATTTTCTGGATTCGTACACCTGTCTGAAGTCAAAATTCAAAGATTTTTCACTAATATTAGAAAATTCAAGGACCATACTTGTTTAACAAGACTCATGGCTTCATGGTCTTGATCTCTTTTTCTACACACAGAAAGACTTGTTGTTTTTGTTTCGCACTTTGTCTCAGTGCATTTGACTTAGAAAGTAATGTGATGTCCCCAGAATGTTCAGTCACGAAAAAACCCTTAAAAATGGCGGCAGAACCAATAAGTCTCACAACACTTCTTGATCTCGTGAGTGCTATTTTTAACCATGACACAAGGTAATTTTTATACAACTATTTTGACAAAATTAAAGGACTTCCAAACACTTTCCTTAATTTTAATCAAATTCAAGGACTTTCAAGGCCTTGAAAAAGTCTTTAAAAATTCAAGAGTTTTCAAGGTGTACAAACCCACCATATTTGTTAATACACAGACTAAATTTTGTTGTTATTCCACAATATTTAGATGACAAGTATCTTATTAATACCTGCTTCGACTTCTGCTCCGGGAATATGATCGTCTTCGTCGTTCATGTCGCACTTCTCTTGATCTTGAACGTGATCTAAAATTTACATTAAATTTGCACACATCTTTAGATGCAATAATGATGGTTATAAAATTTTTAAAACAATACCACTATTTTAACCTTACTGTACCAAACCATGCTGACAACATGGATGCGACAGGAAGACCCCAATCACCAGACACAGACACACAACATACACAAAAGAAACAAATGTAACAACGGAGGTGCAAATACAGCTGAAATCACTTGTACAGAAACCTGTGCAGTGAAATCACAGCAGATGCAGCATTAACAGGAAAGAACTTCAACCGCTGAGGATATTTACAGAAAAAATCTATAGACACTGTTTCAAATCACATGGTATTTTAAGAGTGGTAGTGTTTGGGTCTTATGAGTTTGTTTGTTTGTTTAACGACCCCCCAGCACAAAAAACAAACATCGTCTATTGGGGGTTATTCACTGGTGAAATATTAAAACACAACAAATAAATAAAAATCTGTGTAGAAAGCTGTTTTATATTATTTAATATATACAATATAAATAGAAATATATAGAGTAAAGAATAAAATGCATATTACCATGATAACATTTTAAAAATCTCTTTAAATAATTTAAAAAAAATAAAACAATGGTAAATACAAATTCAAGAATGTAAAATAAAGTTTGTTTTAAAAATATATATAATGAGTTGTGGATGGAACCTAAGGGTCTTATGAGGTGCTGTGTAAAAGGTGAAAAAAATTAAACATACATGGTAAAATGGATAATACAGAATATTATAATCATCTAAAATGTAGCTTATAAAAAATAACAAAGCGAGTTACTAGGGGTAGGAATTAAGAAATAATTTTCACACACTTGGGGGACTAGTAGCCTTAAAAAGATACTCATCAACATGAAAAATCCCTAGTCGCCCATTTTAATTTTAAGATTGGAAAAATATCTACTGGCCTGGGGGACTAGTGTCAGTAAGCATTTTACTTGCCCTCAGCGAGTTTTACTCGCCCTGGGTGAGGGGGCGTGTGTTAAGTTTCTATCCATGATTGTTATTTTTAATAAGAGTTGAGACTAATTTCAAACCAAGTAATCCCCACTACAATGTAATAACATAATATAAAAACAGATCCAAATAAACTATAAAAAGCTAGTTACAAGAAACCAATGTAAGATGAATGGAAGGACAGAAAAATCTCAAAATACATCCAGACAGTGCTTCAGGGTTGTTTAATTACACAGAACTGTTCATTTTTCTTTCAAACACACCAATAATATTAATATTGCTTTGCAACTAAACAATGACATTGGGAGAAACCAACATGGCCGTAACTCAAACATGGAGGGTGAGATACTGATGTGGGTCAATAGAAATAAACTCAAACATGGAGGGCGAGATATTAATGCTGTGGGTCAATGTACAATGATAATAAACTCAAACATGGGTGGTGAGATATTAATGTTGTGGGTCAATGGTAATAAACTCAAACATGGAGGGCGAGATATTAATGCTGTGGGTCAATGTACAATGATAATAAACTCAAACATGGGGGGTGAGATATTAATGTTGTGGGTCAATGGTAATAAACTCAAACATGGAGGGTGAGATATTAATGCTGTGGGTCAACAGAAATAAACACAAACATGGAGTGTGAGATATTAATGCTGTGGGTCAACAGAAATAAACACAAACATGAAGGGCGAGATATTAATGCTGTGGGTCAACAGAAATAAACACAAACACGGAGGGTGAGATATTAATGCTGTGCGTCAACATAAATAAACACAAACATGGAGGTTGGGATATTAATGTTGTGGGTCAATGTACAGATTGATTGGTTGTTTAACGACCCCCCAGCATAAAAATAAACATCAGCTATTGGGGGTCAATGTACAGAGATAATAAACACAAACATGGAGGGCGAGATATTAATGCTGTGGGTCAACAGTAATGAACTCAAACATGGAGGGTGACATATTAATGCTGTGGGTCAACAGAAATAAATTCAAACATCGAGAGTGATATATCAATGCTGTGGGTCAATAGAAATAAATTCAAACATGGAGGGTGAGATATTAATGCTGTGGGTCAATGATCATAAACACAAATATGGAGGGCAAGATATTAATGCTGTGGGTCAATAGAAATAAACTCAAAATGGAGGGCGAGATATTAATGCTGTGGGACATTGGCAATAAACACAAACATGGAGTGTGAGATATTAATGCTGTGGGTCAATGATAATAAACATAAACATGGAGGGTGAGATATTAATGCTTTGGGTCAATGACAATAAACAAACATGGAGGGTGAGATATTAATGCTGTGGGTCAAATGTAATAAACTCAAACATGGAGGGCGAGATATTAATGCTGTGGGTCAATGTACAATGATCTCAAACATGGAGGGTGAAAAACTAATACAATGGGTCAACGATAATATAGGATATGTGAATTGAAAAACAACTTAAACCATACTAATAATAAAAATTACCCACAATAAATCAAAATTTCTGTGATGGACGTGATATCTTAATATGTCTTACTATGGACTAGATTTAAACCCGGAGGAAAACAGTAACAAAGCAAAATGTATTATTATTTTAGATGATTCTAATATAGTCAGAGCCACATGTAACAATGGTTATTACAGGGCTACTGCTTGTCACATGGAGACAGCCAAGTGTGATTATCTCACATATACTATATCGTATAACAAGTGTTGTTTAATATGCTTGAGCATCATATAATAATAAGTCACATATCTAGAAGCATCTCAACCAAGTATAGTTTTCTTCAAAAAGGAGATAACATTATTAATTATTTAATTACCCAAAGAAAATACCATTAAAAAGCTATTTAAAATATGCTTTCGAACAGTCCATACAATATATTCATTTGCCTGTGCTATAACCAGCATTCCAACACATTTTATTACAGTAAATAAGACTATTTCACACAAAAAACAAAGAGAAAGTCCGTAAACCTCTAACAAATGTAAATATTGGCATACATGTATATTTTA
Organism: Symmetromphalus regularis; assembly: GCA_032355785.1. Taxonomy (NCBI): domain Eukaryota; kingdom Metazoa; phylum Mollusca; class Gastropoda; order Neomphalida; family Neomphalidae; genus Symmetromphalus; species Symmetromphalus regularis. Next base: position 13,716 of record JAULBS010073176.1, on the reverse strand, counting down.
CATCAATATAACAGAACATTTTCAACTAGGCCAAGCAAACAAAATCCTCTAGCCAGGAAACTGGGTTAGCAGATTTAGTAAAAACATAGGCCCTATCTACAATATAAACACATCAAATAGCCATGCAAATGGTAGGAATGAAATGAAAGAATTTTGAAATACATTTGGGTTAGTGATGTATCTCAGTTTATATAGTAGTCAAGAACATGGATTGGTTATGTGCCCTTTACTACAAATAGACTACACCAAAATAAACCACAACTGTCCCCAAAGAAGGATTGATCACATGACCTTTCACATACATGTATATACTACAGCTCTATGGGGCAGTGTTCTCGCCAGCCATAAAATAAAGGAGGGCGGCCCCTGACCTCCCCTACCAAAAAAAAATAGTATATCATTACTATTGGTCAAAACACATTTTATATAATAATTAAATATTTTATTAGTAATGTATTTAACAGTATTTTCTATTATTGATTGTTAGATCGATATTTGCTTGTTTACAACAACTAAGTGAAAACAGCCACGTGCTCAGTTTTGGTACCAAGCAGGACAATGAACAAAATCAGTTGAAAGTTACGAAAGGTGGTCAGCAGAACGTGAAAGGAGTGGTAGAAAGCAAAGAGTGGCGGCAAAATGCAAAAGGGGGGTAGAGCGCCCACCTTAAATGGGGCAGCAAGAACACTGTGGGGTATACACTAATGGGATTTACTTACTTGTCAAACGAGCCAATAATGTCAATAGTTTCACTTCGTTGAAGTATTTCAAATGTTTAACTGGCAAGTTAAAAATTTAATAATTTAATAATATCTTTCTGATCTTTAATGATTTACATTTTACATATAATATACTTGAATGTATAACATGTCAGAAATGTTTATTGTCAAATGGGCAACTAAAGATATGGTTTGATTTGCCAAATGTTATTTTCAATCACCATGGCCAACTAAAATGACTCCGGAGTGCTAAAACTTTTTATGCAAAAACTGTGGGCTTACTAGTCGAAAGTCTGTCTGTTAATTGGTTAATTAAATGTTTGTGATGCAAGTTTTGAAAATTTATTTTGTGGATGCACAATGAATTAGTCACTGATCCCCACAAAGCAGACAGTTTGTTTTATTTAACGACATCTCTAGAGCACATCGATAGAGCTATTGGACTATTCTGACACATTTGTTTAGAGGAAACCCGCTGCCATCACATAGGCTACTCTTTCTGATAAGTAGCCAGGTGGTCTTTTAAATACATCATCCCTTAGACAGGACAGCACATTCCACAGCCTTTGATGAACCAGTAGTGGACCACTGGTTGGAATGGAAAATAGCCCAAACTGCAAATGGGTCTACTGAGAAGGATCGATCCAATGACCGACTGCTTCACAGGCAGACACGCTAGTGCTTGAGCTACATCCTGTTCTAGTCTATAGATAAAACCTGCTGCAACAGCATAAGGATCGATCCGACGACTGAGAGGATCGCAGGCGGACATGCCACTGTTTGAGCTACATCCCGCTCCTGATCATTAGACAAGATCCAGATTCCTGATTTTAGTCTCACTTGCCAAGTCTGAAAGAACTACCAATAATGCTTCTTTATTATGAGACGATAAACCTCAAGTTAAAGCTAATCTGAAATAGCTGATGAACTCAGATAATATAGCGTCTTGCCCGAGGACTGAGAAAAATACAGTATTATACACAGGGCTGGATTTATAATGGGGCAATTGCCCCAGGCCCCACTGCCAGAGGAGCCCCAGACTAATGACATCCTTTATAAAAAATGTAATAATTATAAAATTAATTATATTCATTCGTTTTAGTTCATTTTATTTGTTATGTAATTTAATTTCTATGTTGAGAGGTTCCTGAACCTGAAGTGTACCAGCCCCCCCCCTCCAAGCAGGCGAGTACTTTCTGCACCCCTGCATATATTCATTTAAAACATAACTGTGTGTTATATCCATGACACAAGCCCATGATATAAATCACATACCACAAGATGCAACTATGCATATTTCAATGACATAATTATGCAAATTATATAACGATATGTAAATTATGGAACTAATTTCATGTCATGGTCACTTAAAACATCGTTAATATCATTTCTAGGAGTCTCCTGAACTAAATGACACAAGTCATGAAGGATCACAGAGTACATGCATGGTTACCCCACACTGACTATGTCTGTAATGTAATGCGTCCTTATAACAATATTTGATATACATGTACCTAGTAATGTTCAAAATGAGATATTTTGTTAAGTGTCAATGCCAAGTGAATGATTCTAGTATCAAATAGAATGATTTACTAATTGTATTACTTACAGTTGATATATTTTTGCAAAAAATGTTTTTATTAAAATTGGAGTATTTTATAAGTCACTGAAAGAAATGGGGTCAGTTGCATAATGATAATTTAGTCAGATATTAATAACATATAAATCCAACACCATAATAAGCAGCATATCATAAGCTTTCATTACACATGTCACCGAATATGTGTGGGCATCATGGTGAATGCAATAGTAAAGGAACCGATTACTGTGTGATATTTTTCAGGGAACCCTCTAAAATAGGTGAATAATGGGTAGTAGATCCAAAATTGTTTACTGTTACCAGTTTATTTCATGTTCAGGACATCATAGTGTTTACAAAAAAACATTGTGTGGTGAAGCAGTGGGAGGGGAGCATGTGGAGCATATCTGGCCCTTATACCCCACTTCCGTCCTCGTTGTCATGGTTTCTTTTGTTTAAACTGCAGGTGTATTCACCAATAAACCTACACTTTTCAGTTACAAGTGTAGGAATATCTTATTCTACTTATTACACATAGACACATTAAATTTGCATTGTTAACATCATATTACTATAACATCAATGTGACAATACATAGAAATACATGTACATAGAAATCAAAAACAAACTAAAATAATTTGCCTTATGAAGACTTGAACAATCGTCTATCAACATCGTGAACCAGCTCTTTAGCCTACTGCACTAATCAAACGAGTTCGTAAAATGTGGATTAATACTCCTAGTCAATCCTTTCTTTACAGGGTAATACAAATTACAGGAAAAAAAACGGAATTTAACAATTATTTTCCATGTCTTTCTACATGATACCCTTAGCACATGCACATGAAACACATGCGCATGTACATATCATCAACATTATAGTTATAAAACAGGGGCCCTAAATGGGAGCGTCTATGTTCACAAATTTCTGCACTGCTGTGTTCATAAAAATTAAACTTATTATTGTTATATTATAGGCGAATTATAATAGTGTAATTTAATAACTCACCCAGAGGTGGGGTATAAGTCAATTATACCCACACTTACTCGGTGTATCGGTGAATATCCTACAGTTTTAGTTGTGTTAGCCTCCAAAGCCCCACGACCTAACATTTTAGGATATTCACCAATACACCTCATAAAGTGTAGGTATAACTATTACATGTCTAATACTATTTACTTTGGTAGGTGTTGTTCTTGAATTAAAGTCGAAGCGTGGGATTTTTAATGATCAACACCAAGTCAGAGAAAGTTCTCCACAAGACTTAATACACCACTAACATCAACTCATGGTCCATACCTGGTGTAATAAAGGCCAGGATTTGTGCCATCCTGCCTATAGGAAAAGGCATATAACATTATATCATCCTGATTACTAAAACAACTAATACATGTGTGGTGGCAGTGGGTTTCCTCTCTCATACTATTAGTTATTGTCCTGGACAGATGACATATGAACCTGGGTTGTGTAATTTTTGATAGCATGCATCTTACTTCAATAGAAGCATAAAACTAAGTTAACTTACTCAAATTACTGTAAATATGAATATACTGTAAGTTGACTGAATGTAGTGTTATATTAACATGCCTCAACTTTTCTTTTTAGGATCACTCAAGTATCAAATTGAACATGTACAAGTATATAACACTCCACTGAGTACCATACAAACATGAGCAATCTATAAATCCAAGCCATGCATGATCACCAACTGAAACGTTCACACTAAATAATAATGTGAGCATTACAAAGATTATTAATAAACACACATGCAGCAAATTAATCTACTGGTTTACAGTGTAGATGTTAGAAATTGCAACATCAGATAACATATGGTACCTTAAAATGAATGAATGAATGAATGAATGAATGAATGAATGAATGAATGAATGAATGAATGAATGAATGAATGAATGACAAATCCAAGTTCTGACAATAGGCATTAGCCTAAAATAATAGAAATATTTTTTTAAATGCTAAACAACCAGTTGAGACATGATTTGGCTGAAGTCATTATTACATACAATGAACATTTTCTAAAATTGTTAAGTAGTCTAATAATAAAAATAAAAATAATAAATAAATAAAACAATTTCTCCAATTTTAAAAAAAACTGTTTTTGCCAGCAAATATCTAGGAATGGGAATGTTTTTGTTATTTTGCAATTATTCTTTCAGAATGTTTTATGCAAAATATATCTACTGAAATATCTTTAAAATTGGTCAATAAAACATTTATAGCTAGAATTCTTTTTTCTTTTTAAAAATCATTTTGAGGGATTGGCAATTTTTTATTGGGATGATAAAATTTATATATCTAGCTTGCTGGCTCAACATACTGGTAAGAATTTCAGCCCATTTTAACCCTTGATTACAGCAGTAGAAATACTATATTTATGATGACTCTCCATGTCATATACAGAGATAATTCTTCAGAAGAATCATCATCTCAAGGGAAATTCAGTTCCACACAAAACCATGTTTAGACTGGACAGAACTATATACTACAACTTTTGATATAAAATACTTGGATAGGTCATTGAAAGGAGGGGGGGAGGATTATTCATTGTTCCCATCACCTTTCTACTACCAAGCTGAATAATCCACTAATTCATCATTCTACTTCTGTTTTCAGTTGTGCTTCAACAGAGCAATGTTAGCATAAGGAAGTACATGTGTATGTTACAGGCAATCTGTAGAATGCCTGAATATTTCAGACAATCTGTAAATTGCCTGATTCACTCAGACAATCTGAAGATCGCATAAATATTTCAGGCATTCTACACATTGACTGATTTTTCAAGGTGATTTCCCAACACATTGTCTGAAATGAAAGATCCTTCATTCATTGACTGCAATTGTTGTAAAGATAAACACAACTAATGACAAGATGCAATATTATTTAATTATGTACTTTATTTCAAAGAAAAATCTGCGCTAAGACATTCTCCAAAAATAAAACACTAATGAAAAGCTTGACGTCGACATAATTAACATTTAAACCTTTTTTTTTGCTACAGATTTGAGATAAAGACATTAAAACAAGTAAAAATCGAAACCTAACACATAATTGATATCCCAATGGATGCATACTACGTGTAGAAATTTCCAAATATTTCACAAAGAGTAGCCAATGGGCTCTACTGGTGTCTTTAAACAACAATAAAATTAATAATAATAAATATAACAATTTAAATAATAATAATAACAATTCAAAGATTTGTTTTCCACCCACTGTATTTTCAATTTATTGACCAACATCTAAATTAACAAAAGGATTTTAAAAATATCTTTTTTGTGAAAAAACATTTATTTTCAAAAGCGATTATTTTTTTTATATATGAATAGTATATATCTTTTGATAACAAGATTGGCAAAAATCACTTCCTGAATGTGGGGGAAGGGGGTGCAGAACATCCCCCTGTCCAAATCGTGGGGGGATGTGTCTACCATCTGAGATCTCCCACTCACCCCAGGATTGACGCCATTATAGACCCCCTATGTACTTCGGTATATTTGCGCTAACCACATAGTTGTTACATTGATACAATAAAGAGAAATACTGATAAAGGGGGGGGGGGCCAAGATAATTATATAGGAATCCCCCCAGTCCTAAAAGTGGATTTATGCCCATGAATAAGAAAGTAGTAATTATTATGAAATAATATTTTTAGTACTAATAATCTTATAATTACAACCGTATGCAATTGTTTTTCTCATTTTTGATTAGTTGACATCTACCAAAATCTGCACTTTATTCTTTGTTAACCGCATTATGCCTATTCAGTGTAAGTTATTCGAGATTACGTAAGTTGAGATAACAGAGTTTGAATACATATTAAATATTACTATCGGAGAACATGTTTAGGACGAAAGAGACAACTAGTTTATTTACTTTTACAACAATTGCTGTCAATGAATGAAGGATCTTTCATTTCAGGCAATGTGTCGATAAACTGTCTTGAAAAGTCCGGTAATGTGTAGATTGCCTGAAATATTTAGTGCCTGAGTGAATCAGGCAATTTACAGATTGCCTCAAATATTCAGGCATTCTACAGATTGCCTGATTTTACACATTGCCTGTAACATATATATAACACTACATGTAACTACTTTCAAATTTATTTTGCTTATTTCATTTTTAATATCTAAATGACATTTTCTTTATATACTTTTTTGTAAGCCTGAATTATCTAAAATGTCCTGTGTAAAACTGTTTTGAATTTAAATGATTCCTGTTTTCCATACACTGTGTTTATCATCCAAGTACATGTAACCAAGCCTATCTGCATAATAAAAAACAAGGTTTCTCTGTGACTGGTCACAATAGCTTCTTTCATTTGTGTCCCTGGAACAAGTAAAGCATTTGCAATCATTGTTATTGTCAACATATTAGCAGGGGTGTCATTCCATGTCAAATCAATAGATTTTCTGACAATTTTCCACCACTCCTTTTAGAATTGGCTAAAAAACTTATATGTCAAAATATCCATTAAAATATTGATATTCGGAGAATTATTCTAATTTTGGCAGAGGTTTGAAGTTCTGTGTTTTTGTCAGATTTGTGGCATTTTTTATGTGAATTTCTGCAACACTTTTGATTATCATTTTCAAAACTTCATAAAAGTTGTAATAATTATCGCAGAACTTTCAAATTTGGTATTTAAACTAATCAGACAATGGAGAATAAGTTTAAGATGTGTTGGGAAGAAGTTATGGTACCATATACCACCTCAACATATTTTATCAATGATATTTGGTGTCACTAACAAATACGGTCATATCTCTAAGGGTATAGGTCACACAGCTTTGAAACTGCATTGATTTATTCTGCATATATGTGTCATCAACCAGTAAAAATATCAGAGATGTGTTCTGCCTACTTTTGATTTTATGATTTTTTTAAATGGTCTTCATAAGATCCACAGTTGAACTAGATATTGCATGTGAAATTCATGATCCCTTCAAATATTAAATATTTTTTAAATACTTTTGGATTCCCTTTCCAAGCTATTTTAATCTAAGACATATATTTTGACGTATATTTTTTTTAGCATATTCTAAGATGGGAGTAGTGGAAGCCATTTGTTGATCTGACTTGGAATGACCCAGGGGACAATATTTTGAAATCTGAGGTAACCAGAAGTCTGTTCAGGTGGTTTTTACCTAGGTACACATGTAACTAGTTACATGATAGTTCGGTTACGTGAATTATATTTGCATAACCCATGGGTTACGTGATTGGTTACCTCAAAGTTACGTTGAAATTATGTTTTAAATACATAATTTTTTTTAGCTAAAACAAAGTTTTAAAAAAATACAAAAGAAAACAATTTATAAAACAGTTTTTTTGATATTTGCTAAAAAAAATAATATTGTTTTAATGAACACTTCCAGATTCCTTTTTTTCTTTTCACACTGTCCAAGATACTTTCACTTTATCTACAATGATGTTCCAAATGTTTGTTTTTTTAAATCTCATTCTGCGATGTGGGTATTTTAAAACTTTTGTAAGACCTGTTTACGTTAAAACCGTTTCCAGCATTTGTAAAATGATAGGCAATCCAATATTATGTCAGCATAACTATATTCCTAAAGATGAAATAGCAGCAGATAATTTAGCCGTCTCCAGCGTCCATGGACATTTCATTAAAACTTTTGGCTTGACTCTATACTCAGCATTTTTAATTTAGACTGGCAGCAAGTTACAACTGTTGCAATATAACGTTGTCTTCTGCTTCGCTGTGCATTAAGTATCTAAAAATCAGTCTAAAACATTTGTCAGAATACTTGTACCTCTCCGTGAATAAAATTACTGTAATCGTGAAGTTTGCAAGTTTTAATTTCTGAATGCTTACAGGTCACGACGTAACCGATTTGCGGTTCGCGTAAATTTAATTTTGTGTGACAGACACGTGAACTGAACGGCGGTTTGCGTGAAATATTGTGCCCTGTATTAGACAAATCACATGCACATGCTAGAATCAAGTATTCTAACATACATGTATACATGAAGATTACAACAATTAATGCACAAAATTAATACAACAATTAATGCACAAAATTAATACATCTGCTGCAAAAATTAATATTACACACAAAAAATTGTGTATCTTCATAATATTCTATAAATCTGGTAAAAAGTGATTAAACAAGCTGTAGTGTTGTGCAGAATAACAATGCTAATAGTCTATTTAAATCACAAACACAGTGCATGGAAAACAAAGAATTTTATAAAAATTAAAGAAACTTTACATAGGACATTTTAGATGATAATTACATGTAAAAATGTCTGGTGTTTGTCTGATATCAAATACAAATTAAAATTAAAAGAACTGAAATTCATAGGATCTATCCTATGCACAAGGTACAAATATTGTGTTGATATATACTGTAAAGTCTTTTGAATAGTATTTGCCCACATACATGGTTCTCACACTTCTGAGAGGTATGTTCTATTTTTCCAGGACAAAATGCAAATTTTCGATGACAAGAATGCAAACCATCCGCTAGGTGGTGGGATTTCAAGGGCAAAATATCATGGAATGTTAATATTAAATTATTTTCTATTCGTGTTTCAAGTTGTTCAAGTTTTTCTTAATTTTCATAAATTTTTCAGTATGAATATACTAAAATAATTGATTATTCAGGGTTTCAATATTTTTCAGGACATGTGAAAACCTTTATATACAAAATTCAAGTTAAGATGTTTAATAAGATAAATTAAAAACTGTGTTTTCAACAAAAAAAAACCCATTCTATTGACAATAACTATAATATAACATTATGCAGTGTCTGATGATACATATACACGTAAGTTTTCCATCTACAGACATTATAAATATTTTTAGAAAATGTGTCCAAACCCACTAAACATTATTTCCCATTGGTTCAATGTTGATCTTGGATCCATCCCCATAAGTTTCACTACCACAACCATATACTGCTTCACAAATATTAGTATTATATCCAGTTACATGATATGGTGTTACATTAGCACCATTAGGGTGCTTGCCATCCCCTTAACTACACAAGGAAACATGTCCCAACCAACTACTGATGTCAATTTTATGAATGGACATTTATATTTAAAACATGCAGTTACAGAATTTATATTACATGTCCATATAAAAACATTTGTGACACGATAATAAAATGACAATCATATGAATAAACATGGGTAAATGTAGCTACATAAATGAATACGTACCTGACAGGTGTAATGTTAGGTGCAAAAATAATCACTGATGTAAATATTAATGCAAAAGGCCAACCTGTTGAGAAACCATGTTGAAAACTGCATTTCATCTTTCCTCCATTACAACGCCTTGGTGTTCACGCACACAAGCCAAGTGCAGAACAACCAATCACGAGGTCCCATCATCACCATGTGACCACACAAGCCAAGTGCAGAATAACCAATCGCGGGGTCCCATCATCACCATGTGACCACACACACCATTTGCCATAACAAACTGCCCTTCACCATTTACAGAGCAAATCATAACCATTTTACCTGATCAATGAAAATATTGCAACAAGTCAACTACTGCATAAAAACATATTTAACTACGGTACCTACATTTGAGTGGTATGGTGACACTTTTTTTTAATACTACAACTAAATGATTAAACAAGCTCACTTGCATGTAGCTGTCTTTGAAAAATAGTTTTATATTTTAAATACATTCTACATTAATTTAAAATTTATATAACAAATGATCTTGTAAAAAACAACTATCTTCATTCATTGGGCTACAGAAAAACTAACAAATAAAGCATTTGTATATATTCAAAGAAAATATGAAGCCTTAAACTCCCAAATATAATTTTACAAAATGAAGAAAACTGGGCTAGCTAAATATATATATTTGTTTCTTAATACTCAGAGACGTAGAGGTGGTGGGGGAGGAGGGGGTAGGGTCTTATTCCTCAACACAAGTAGAAAACACTGAAGAATTGAACTTGGAATCTTTAACAAGACATGTTTTGCAGTTTAGAATGGAGAGAAAAAAATCCTAATTTACATTTTCAGGAGCTTTTTTCCCGTTCCATGAAGCGGTCCATCTCAGGTATATTTATGTAACTTATGACTGGGTATATGCTGTACTGTTTGTAAAAATTTTTACATAGTGTACATGGTACCTTGTTTTATTGGTTTCTTATGTAGACCATCTTTCATAATTCAGGCACAGCAGATGCAAGTCAACATTTGGGAGGGGGGGGGGGGCTAACAGGTCTAGTTGAGGGGAACCGATATATCTAGTGATGAAGTATTGACTTTAAAATGATTATGCATGATTCAGAATTATTGTGGGAGGCTCTAGCCTGCCTTGCCTGTAATTACCTCAAAAGGAGTCAGAATTTGTGTTTAAGCAGTACGACAGACTTAGGTGCTAATGGAATCAGAAAGACATTCCACCAGGGGCACACAATGTATAACATTTCTAGGACATGACAGCAAATGCATTGGTGAACTATGACCCATTATGTTTGACATTTAACAATTACTAATTAAACAATAGGCTGGATGTTGTTAGTTAAAAATGCTTTCTTTAGATTGTGAGACACATGCAGCGTCACATTACATAGACTTTTCAGTTCATCTCACATTACATATATATGCATGACTTGTGTAACTTCATCACAATTGAGCTTTTGTTAGCCACATAATCATACATCAAACATGACAGTGCTGACATTAATTACAAACTTCCGCATTAAACTGTCAGTGTTAAATATGCAAATAGTAACAAGCTTGTCAGTGGAAAAATCTGCACATTCAAAAATCAATAATGAATGGTATAATTTGAGGCAGGTTGTATAAAAATGCTATTGAATTTAAAGATAACCAGGTAACAGATGGAAGATGAAATTGAATAGTTTTGCATCTTTCATTTTTGGTTTGAAACTATTAAAAGAACACAACAGATTTTAACTAGAATTCTGTTATCAGAAAATACAAGTGTTGTGGTATGGGTTATTCAGTCTATGATACAGTGCCTATAAAAGACCCTTGCTGTTAACAGAAAATTATAACGTGCTGACAGGTTTCTTGTGTAGACAATGTGTTGTAAATACTCTATGTGTGGCACACAAGACTTACAGTAGCTGATTAAAATAATATGTGGGGATATTGTTAAACATTGTTTTAGTCTGTTATACCCCAATATACTACTTATCAGGATTTCCGCCAGAAAATAATTTGAGGGTACGCAGAAGGAGTGGGGCGTGAGGGTGGTCTGGGTGATTTCCACAAGAATCTTCGTTGATTTTAGAGGCTCGGTAATGAATTCTAGACCACTATTGACATATGTTAGCAGTGTTCCCACCACATTCATGGAAACACCTGCTTTGAAAGAAAATTATCCCAACAATGTGAGGGTACCCATTTTACCCTCTGGCAAAAACCCTGCTTATATAAATAACCCTAAATAATGTGCTGGGGTGTTAATAACAAACTATTTTCTAGATTGTTATTGTATGTTATGCTGCGGAACTAGTAAATCTGAATCTTTTACAATGACAGTTTAGAAATTATCATACATGTATGTGAGTGTGGTTCATGGAGATTATAGACACCAATCACCTTATTTTCATAATTTAGATGTATTTTTAAAAAGTTATAATTTAACAAGTAATTATTCTGTAAAAGCAGGGCTATTATTGTGTATGTGATATATAGCATGGTTTTACCATACTGTTAAACAGGAAATCAAGTATTAAAAATAATTTAAAGCTTTTTCTATGTGAGGAATTAAAACTGGCAGCATAACATATAGTGTGTAAGTTCTGGCCCACTCAGTACGTAAGCTAGTGAAAATACATGTGTAACAGATAAAAGAAAGAATAAAACTGACTATGCAAACTAGTACAAGCCACAGTTGTAGAGACTATTTCAAAACAAAAACATACCTAACAGTTTTGACAAAAATATCTTATGATGAAGTAGCATTGCTAGTGTTTATATTCATGCAATTTTAAATATTTTTATTTATCAACAATAATCTTAAGACTCCTGGCATTGTAACATAATGCACTGACTTCTAACTACAGTATTCTTAACCCAACACAGAGAAATTGAATGGATTATTGGGGATTCAGAAAATTATTTTGGGGTACACAGAATGGTGGCAAAACCCACAGAAATTTTTATTTTATTTTAGATGCTCAGAAATGAATTCTAGACCACTTTGACAAACTTTAGCAGTTTTACCACCATGAGATTGGAAACACCTGTCTAAAAAACATTATCCCAACAATTTCTGGGAACAGAGCTGTACCCTCAGAAAATTTAAGGGTACAGAATTTTATCCATTTATACATGTACATGACATTTGCTTAAAATAAAGAAAAATGATGTTATTATTTTTATGCCAAGTTTAAATAAAAGTTAAAAAAGATGAATTCAAAATGGTTTCGAGTATGATATTTGATTGTGCTGGTGGAAGAAGGAAGGTTGTGAAAGAAATATTCTATTTATCTGTCAAAAAGGTTTTAAATAATTGAGCCACATATCACTGATCATAATATGCATTACTAATTATAACTAATAGGTTATAACTGATAATAAAATATGTATGGCCAAACAAAATGATACCCTTGGTTCAGGTCAAATGGATGAGGAAAATTAAGGTAGATAGGTAGGCATAACATTTTGTTTTTACTTTTTTTTTCTGAAGGTTAATTTTTTAATTGTTCCTGGGACAAATGTGGGCACATTACTGTAAATGATCTTCCATGGTTGACAGTGTTTACGAGATCCATGGCAATGCTTTTATTTTCGGGATTTTTTTTTTTTATCAGCCACTAATTGCAGATAAAATGTTATGAGGTCAGTGATTTTGACAATATGATCGGAGTCGGAAGGGTACAATTTTTAAATTTTTCTCTCCTTTATAAAATTGTCTGTAGTTGCATTTTATGGGCTCTGGAAAATACAGTCAGTTGGGTGACCCGAATAAAGGATATTTTTGTATTTTACCTAGTACTAATGCTTTATTTTTTTTAATTATTACTTATTTTTTTTGCTATCTTTTTTCTTTTTAATAAATTGGTTTATGGATCTGTCAATTATAAAAATCATTAAAGTTAATTAAAAATAAAATTTTGTTTGTTAGGATTTATTCCGACAACTGAAGAATAAATAAAGAAAACAACATGATCAATATTGTAAGAAAACAACTTGATCAATATTGTAAGAAAACAACTTGATCTACATGTATATTGTAAGAAAACAACTTGATCAATATTGTAAGAAAACAACTTGATCAATATTGTAAGAAAACAACTTGATCTATATTGTAAGAAAACAACTTGATCAATATTGTAAGAAAACAACTTCATCAATATTGTAAGAAAACAACTTGATCAATATTGTAAGAAAACAACTTGATCAATATTGTAAGAAAACAACTTGAT
>JAULBS010073165.1:0-20970 GCA_032355785.1 Symmetromphalus regularis | reverse complement strand
GCATGATGCAACTTTTTAGACAAATAGTTTTTATTGATTGTACCCTCAAGTTTCCGTTCACATTAACTAAGAATATTTATAATTATTGATGAATAATCACATATAATCTATGTATAAACAAAGAAAACTGAAATACGCATTTTTACGAAATGTCGGTAACTTGTTGAATGTATGACGCATTTACGGTATATGGTATTAATAGCCAAACCGGAAATAAGTTCACGCGTTATTGAATTTGCGGCACTATCAATATGTTTGCGATTTTCGCACTATATTTTATTTGCAATTTTTTTTTTTTTGTGTTTATGGAGTACTTTGCTGAAATGGGTAAATGACGATTTGTTACAAACATTAACATGGCTATAAAAAGAGATAAAATAAATTTAAAAACTGAGACAAAATAACCCCACCTTTAAAAGTAAAATTTTACTTTTATTTGACTTCAGTCATTTTTAGTGTTTGTTGATCCAGCCTAATATACAAAAACAAAACAAAGAAAAACACAGAAAATATCATATCAGATGTTTATCATTTCACAAAAAAATAATAATAATAATAATATCTTTACATTGAGGTCAGGTTTCTGGTATTATTTATTACATTAACAAACTAAAAGTTACTAGATAAAAGTATGTTACCAGATGTATTTTTAACAGGGTATTTCACACACTGGCAGCAGTGAGATAAACGACATGGAATTTTCTTGTGTTGTGCCAAACTGTGTAAACTCGTAAACTGCATCTTGCAAACACCACATATCAAGATATCTGTCCCTGGAATTGGAAACAATAAATTAGAATATATAAAATACACAAGATCAGAAGAGTAATGAATTCACAAATTTGAATTTTGTTTTCTGATTCAATGATTGGTTGTCATTAGCTATATTGGAAGTTAAATTTTAAAACAAATTTTCAATTTTTAAAAATGATATTGATCTTTGACAGGAACTGTTGCACATTTTGAAAATGACTCATAAAGATTTTTTTCCAATTTTACAGAAAGAAATAGTATTTTTGTATTAATGCTGTTAAAATCATAACAAGCAGGAGAAATGTGTAACAGCTGGCAGCTACTTGAAAGTATCCCAGTATTAAAAAAATGTTACAGATCTAAATTAAAAAAATAAAATTGAGATATGTCAAAAAATTATTAATAGCTTTTGAACTAGAAGCGGTCACATGTCAGAAATAGATCGGTGGAAAAAAAGTTTTAAATGCTGAAAATGACAATTTTTTTCAGTTTTCTCTCTAAACAAGTCCACATACAAGTAGTTTCAAACAAACTAACCAAACTTGGCTGATTATGTTTATTTTTCAAAATAATGCCATTTAAAAACCTCCTGTTAATTGAATAATGGGGAAACATTTTACAATTTTCTCGAAACCAACCTCTTCTGGTAAAATGGTCATAACTAACTTATTCTTGGCTTGTTTTGCATCAAGTTTGTTGCGAGAATTCTGTGAAACTTTCTTGATTAACCAGCTTCTGACATGCAACCAAGAAGAAACCTGGTTAATTCTCTGAAGTAAGAATGTTTTAAAAACCTGAAATACTGCTACTGTTGTTGATGTTTGAGACGGGTTTGGGTGCTGTAGGTCTGTGCGTGATTTTGGAAACTGGTCGAGCAATCGGTCTGCCCGTTGTTCCGGCTAGTGTGACGAGTGTACGTTGCATGCTCGAGTTCATTGGCGTTTCTGGACGAAGTCGCTTCATAAGTGGAGGACCACGTGGACTCGGTCCCATCATCATAGCAGGAGGACCAAAATGTCTGACAAAAACAATAAAAATTTAGTAAAAATACTGCAAGTTTTATTGCAATACAATGTTCCACATCCTCAGGAAAATTGTGGGTATTCAGACCTCCTTGTATAAAAGTAAGAGGGTATTCATATACAAAGGGGAGTTAATACATTGTTACCTATTATTATATATATTATCATTATTAGGCTCACAGGAGTTGTATAAAATAGTGTCTGCTACAACACAATCATGGATAACAAGACCCAATTACATTCAATCAGTGGCTGAAACTGTGCAAGTTATAGTCCTCAGTAAAAAAGTGGTACATGTTTAACCTCTTGCGGCAGATTGCCATTACGTGTTTATACCCTTTCCCTTCCTTCTTATTACATGATTTCAAGCATCAGGAGGTACTATTTTTACATGATGTGGAACACTGCAATAAATGAATTAAAGAAAAAAAAAATTGGATGGGATGATTGTTTAATGACACCACTAGAGTACATTATTTATTAATCATCGGCTATTGGATGTTAAACATTTGGTTATTTTGACAAGTAATCAAGTGTGAGCCAGCCTCCAACGGGTTTTGTACATCTGTCATCAGCTCGAGAGTCCGACGTTCTACCACTGGACATTACCAAAATGTTTGTTTAACAAAACTCACAACAACGTAAAATTAACAGCTATTAAGTGTGAACATGTTATTTGCAAAACATGCTGTGAAGTTGGCACAGAGTTATGCTGGTTCAAAACCAAGTCAACCACATGATTTTCAAAAGGTAGTGTGCCATGAAGAATATAATACAATCACAAAATCTGCTGTTTCTTGAATTTAACATTAAAACTAATAATATTTTACCATGTCCATCACAACCAGTTTGTCTCTTAGATGACAGGAATTGGTATCCAAGAGTATATCTGGCCTGTCAAAATTATGCGAACAATCATTTCGTTTGGTTGTAGCTTGTACATGTTTATGTAACCCATTTTTGGTTTCTCATTTACGAGTTTTAATTTATAAATGGGTAATGCAAAATAAAATAGGTTACGTAACTTTTTGTTTGCAAAGCCCCTTCCCTACACCCCATGCCGTGGGGTTCGCATCAACAAACTGGCTGGTGAAGTTGAGTGGTTAAGCTATCAGACTCACGGCTGGTAGTTACTGGATGAAATCTCAGTCAAGGCAATCTCAGTGAGTGCTCTGCAAGTCTCAGTGAGTAGGTGTAAACCACTTACACCGACCTCTGGTCCGCACTGGTTTATCAAAGGGAAAGTGCATATAAAAGATCTTTTGCTGCTTATCAACAAAAGTAGCCACATTACTGTGACGGCAGCAGGTGTTTTTTAAAATCTTTTACTAACAGTAACACTAACCTCTGTCCTGGAGAGACAACACAGGAAGCTGAATTGTGCCCAGGATAGCATGCTTGAACCTTAATTAGATATAATCATGAAAATAAGTACAGCCAACAAACGAATCACATCATTAGGTCTCAACATCCTATTTATCTCTTCAGCCAACCTGTCTCGAAACAGTTAGAGAACACTCTAAGTCCATAAAGAAAATCCACTACTGCCAGATAGGGCACTTTGTCCAATTAGCAGCAACAAGTCTTTTATATGAACTCTCCTACAGATAGCAGCACATACCACAGCCACTGGTACAACAGTTATAGATCACTGGCTGAAAAACAAAATAGCTCAAGTGGTCCACTGAAGGAGTCAATCAGACCATTTATTACACCTCAGGTGGATAGTCTATATCAAGCTATGTTAAAGCTAGATTAATGTTAACTGATTTTTATCATACATGGAGTACTAACCTGTCGTTTGGCGAGGACATAGGGTTTGGTCGTTTTGGGGGTCTGCCACCTTTATGCTTGGGTTCAGCAGCCATGTTTACATCTGAATCAAAAAAAAATTATCAGAATTAAAATAAACTATTAAAATTAAAATTCTAATAAAGCATTGGCTTTGTAGACAAGTCACTAATACCTGATTTTATCAAGTTTTTTTTAAAAACAAAGATATTTTATTTGCCAAATGTAAAATAATATTCAGGCAAAGAAGCAGTTTCTGGTAACCAAGGTACGGTTGCCATAAACTTTGGACCTTGCAACAGTATCTGCATTTTATGGTTGCCCCTGGCGAGTGAAAATAGTATTAGACGAGTCATAACTGTTCCTCAAGTTCCTTATCTGGCAACCTAAATTTCATATATAGGATCATGACGAACATCCAAAATTTAATGTTTGTTAAACAAGCAGAAGTTGATAAATATTCTGTTGACTGGTTCTCAGGTATGTATATGTAGCCAAACAAAAAGGTAGTAACACAGGCTTTTAAAGTGCAATATCAGATTTCTATAAAATTTGGGCAAATTAAAAATGACATGGGAGTCAATGTAGACATGACTCATCCCAAGTCTGTTGTAACCAATGTGTACATATCAAGAAAAGATTACAGTTAATAAATACTTTGCAATCCCTGCAATTAAGAAAATGAAATGCCCACTGCAAAATAAATGCTGTGGAGAAATAGTTTCTACAGCAATTTTAGTTTTCACATGTTTCCAACTTTGAGTTGGCAAAGGAAAAATTAAACCTTGGAAAAACTAAATTAGTCTGCGGCAAAAAACGTTCTGTGAGAATGAAAAACCCTGCGGTTTTTTCTCTTTTCCATTTCCGTAAATTTAATTATTTCATTTTATGTTCCACTAAAATATTTTCCACTGAACATACACACACACACAAACATGAATTAAAATTTGTTTAATACGCCATGACATGAATATAATTAGAATCGATCACATAAAAAATGACTTTAATTTTATCATTTATTTACCAAATCTGAAAACCAATTTTCATCTTTTTAAATTACGAATAATATAAATAAATCGACTCAAAATATGTAATAAATCTTTAACAGGTGTAATTGTCGAAAAATATTAGCAAAAGAAATATTTTTAAAACGTCTTCTTTTCTACGTTATAAAATCGACGATGAAGTATATACCAAATGACTGGTGATCGTCTTGTGGGATAAACTAATTACCTTCAATGCAGTAGGTAACAATGGATAAATGAATTACTTATAATAATTGTATTTTTAACAATAAAAGAACAGAAAAGTTTTATTAGTTTTGACCTGAAATTTCTTTGATAAAAGTCTGTATATAAGGAAGCCATTTGGCACTCTTTGGGATATTACGATATCTTGCCTGAAACAGAAATCTTTGACTGCTGCATCTTGCAGATTATGCTAGCGAGTTGATCTGACGTGTTCCAGGCTAATAATAGTCAAGAATATTTATTGGAACGAGTATGCCAAGCGCTTTTCGTTCAGATTTTTTCTTCTTTGTATGAAATTCCTCTAGCCGTCAGGCTAGTGAAAGGTGATTATTTGGTAGCCCAACCATAAAAATCACTAGCCATGGGTGTTGGGCTACCGTATTCTAGAAACCATGTGTTATATTAATTGTATGAAAATGAAACAATATTATTCTTGGTTTCATTGACATGATACAATCTCCACTTAACGGGTGTTCTTAACATATTCTGAAGCCTGCAAGTACAACAACTATTCTCACCAACAACTTGCCCAGCATACTGCTGTCCATCTTCAGAACCAACAGCGACCCTAGCCTCAGCCTCTTGAGCAAACTGTACAAATGCATATCCCTTGTGCATGGATGCCCCCGTCACAACACCGTACCTAGAGAAAATGCCAACAACATCCTCCTTGCTAAGAGCAATGGTGTTGAGGTTGCCAACAAAAACACGTGACTTTATGGATGAAGGGTCATTTGTCACGCTGCCTGCTTGCGGGACAGGACCCCGCATCATTTTTGGTTTACTCTTCTCAATGATGGCTGAAACAAAGAAAAGTTGTTAAAATCAGTTCAGATATATTAGAGGGAGCATGCCAGACAGTGGATTTGGTTGGCAAAAATCTTATTTTGTGCTTTGGACATTTTTCTTTAAAAACAAGGGACAGAATTTGCCAGTACTAAGGTTCCACAGACTGACTATGTAACTCATACCCAAAATTGACAGTTCAGTTTCTTTTTTTTAAACTTGTCTTGATGCCCATGGCTCTTTGGGAATTTAGCATCATTACGCAAAGACTATGTGATAATAATAAAATGTTAATTATCTAATTAATTTATCTCTTTATGTTTATAGAAGATAAAAAATGAGTAATTTTTTTCAAATTCAGATTGGGAATTTTTATTCCCCAATTTGAGAATACAAAATGACATAGTCTTTGGGGTATGGTGCTCAATATGAGAGGCTAGCAACATAGATAATAGAAACTCTGCTGTTATGTCATTAACTGATGGATTGAGAAATAAGTATCCTAAAGTGGCAAAATGCATCCTCTGTCCAAAATGTGTCGTCTTTTACTTCCGATGTGAACAATGGTTGTTAATTTTTAAATATCGCACCACACGTTGGCAATAAGTCTTACAAATGTAAAAAATCAGCAGAAAAGACCAAATATTTCGGGGACAGAAGTGTAGATTACCGCTCTTTTCCATTCTTGATATTTAATCAAATATTAGGGCAGGTTTTACAAAGCAATTTGTCACATAATTGCGATTGGAATCGTCCATCTCTTAGGTCAAACATATCTGTGTTTGGTCTGCAATCATGATACCATGGAAAAAAAATTGGCGGGAACATGTTTCTGACAGCGATATGCAATAAGTCGCAACAATGGGACGCATTTTAGCACTAGCAAATTAATTATAATATTTGACAACACATTAGAAATTGGTTTTCTAGCAAAATACAGATGAATAAGAAGTATTTTTTTATTGATTGCATTATTAAATTCAAGAACATAAACACTGATGTTGTTAAGTGTGCTATGTGACTCAAGTGCGCATGCGCTGTAGCCAGTTCCTGTTAGTGCAATGCCATTTCGTATGACAATGATAATATTCATCAGGGATGATAGGAAAGAGTGGAGAGGGAAATCATCAAGACATCATCACATGCCAATATTTATTTACATGACTCTCTTTATCTAATGTACCATGAGAAGTTAAACAAAGTGTCATTAAAAAAAGAAGTGATGTTTCACTGTTCCATGTAAAATTAGTAAACTATGGGCGAGACTGACTGTGAAACACCACCCCAACTTTACCCTGTCAACTTAAAAACTGTTACACGGTGCATTTACGCAGCGCCATCTATCGTTGTTCGTCTTGCTACTGAAAACAAACTTAAAATGAACAGACTAATGAAAAGTCAATTTATTTTACCTATTAAAAAATGTGCAGGTTAATTAATGAAAGCCCGGAAACATTTACTATAAAAAAATATCATCAATATGTTAGAAATGTATGTACGCGTAGTGAACTGATTAGTTTTCAAACAAGAAAACGCCACAGCACACCATAAAATTGATCAACAGAGGGCGCTCATCCTCTTCCGGTTACGGACGTGACAATAACGTAAAACGACAGAAAAGAATGTATCTATACCTTATTTACTTTCTTCATTTTGTTTCTTCCTTTCATTCTTTCTTCTATTTTTCTTTCTTCCTTTCAAACCTTCCCATGGTCGGTTAAATTAGTTATAAAATCTTCGAAAGATTTTCTTTCTTTTTAAAAATAATAATAATAATAAAATAATAATGTTATTTAAAGCAAGCAATGTAGGTAAATTATGAAAGTGACTTTTAATTTCTGCTTTGTCTTGAATGCGTTATCCATTTCCTAAGCAAAATGTGCTGTTTGGTTATATGTGCACAGTGGCGGATCTAAGTGTTAGATCCAAGGGCCCGCACCCCGTAAACTTTGCGATTTTTAATAAAATATATTTTTTTTTATTATATATATTTTTTTTAACTTTAAAGAACCCTAAATGGATTTTCTGGAGCCGCCACTGGTGCTTCTCCTGTTTCTAAATCTGATTGACAGACATCTAGTTCAGAAATCTTGTGTTGACCATTATTTCTAAGGTTTTGCCAAGGCAACTAAAATTAGAAGGCTTATTAGGCGATAGCTTATTTTCTGACTTTTGAGCTTACCTTTCTTGAGATTAGGCACTATTTCAGCTTCTTCATGTTTTCCATTCGTCTGGAAATTTATATGGATTGTTTTCAAACAAAATGTTTATTTCCAAGAGTAGGGTTCTGCCTTTCGGTCCTTGATGTCGTATCAACTCGTGAGGTCCCGGGTTTTGTTTCGGTTTTTTTTCTGAGATTATCCTGTAAATATAGCTCTGGTAGACTGAAATCTTTGGATATGATTTAAGTAGTTGTTAGTTGGGTATTTATTTTGTTCTCTTGAGTTCTCTGCGGACTGTGGCAACACATACAATCTCTGTCTCTCCGTGAGTGAGTGAGTGTGTGTGTGTGTTTGTGAGTGTCTGTCTGTCTGTCTGTCTATCTATCTTTCTAGTGAGATGTTGTTTAAAAATTCTTTCTTTGATTTACAAAAATAAATAAACAATGAAGTATCTTGGAGAGTGTAGTTTTATTTGACAAAGGAAAACCGAGAAATTTGAGATGGAAGCCAAATTCGCGAGCCTCACACCAAATGCATGCAAACAGAAATCTGGTACCGTACTTATAAAACTTTATTATGCTTCCACAATGTGAGAAAAATAACGTTAAAGTCGTGACAACACGATACACGAATCATATACGATTTTATCCGGATATTTAAAATTGGGACTACTTAAGTTCCATAGTTCAGGTATGGATCCAGTTTAACCACTACGGAAGGGCAGGGTCCAGGTGGAGAGAGGAAATATACAACCAGTCTTCACATTCCCTAAGCATGCTTGACTACGAAAATATAGGCCTACATGAAATTGGCGCGTCATCGGTGCACAAATACCGATTTCATTTTCACGTCATCTCCTCCATGATCCAGTCCTGAGGTTTAACACTTGCGGCCTTGATCAATACATGCATATTAATCTTTACACACGTATACGAATATAGACCTAAGTATTCAAACAGTGTCACACACTGAGTATTTAGTGTTTAAACAATGTACCTGCATGTACTTGTGATTCTCTAGGTATTGAAGGAAGTTAAAAGACAACATGGCTCAAGCGTAGCCAGCATAAGGCAGACGAGGCGTTTGCCTCGTCTGGAATTTCCGCAGATTTATTTTATTTTTCTAATAATAATGACATTTATTATCCATATGGTTCAAGCTCCCAAAGTCTGGGTTTGCCTCTGCATTTTCCCCCTCTGGTTAAGCTCCAGCATGACGTGTTTAGGACAAAAATGTAATTAATAGCTAGCAGTCGTTTGCTAGAGATACCAAATGAAAATGTTTGGAATCAATGAAATTGCTACACGTATACACATAGGCTAAGCTGTCCTGAACGCAAGAAAGGTCAAGATCCAAATATTTTAAAGTTATTTGGAGCTTTCCCCGCCAAATGTATCGGACATGTTACACCAAAACCAATCTATATTGTACAGAAACGTTGACTGTATCTGATATGTAAAATTTGATGGGAGAATTCCATAATATATAATTATTGCTTTAATGTAATAAAAGTTTTGGATGATACAAACCGATTTTTTAAAAATCAAGGTCAAGGTCACTAGAAACGTGATTTGCTTATTTTATAGCATATTTTGTCACATCTTTCACAATTCAGTATACACTTAATGTGTAAGCATGTACTCTATTATTTTTTTTAATTTATATCCGAATTATCGCGTCAACTAAGATGCATTTTATTAAATAAAACCGAATAACTGGGACATTTGAGACTTAAGATTTGGGTCACAGGCGGCATTTTAGAGTGTTTAAGAGGACCAAGACTGCATTAGACCGGTTCTCAGTGACATTGTTTTCACGTTACATTTTCTTTGATACGCCATGCCTCAATTTGTGTGCGATACCAAATGCTAAAAGAGACCGGTCTATAAACAAACAAAAATGCGTACCAGTGTATTTGACATCACGTTGCAAGGTGCTTTTACGGTGATACAATTATCATTCAGACTAAAGTTAGCAAATGTCAGTGGGTCTGATGGTCGTTATCGTAAATTAGCAGCAACAGTCGAGAAATATACTGAAAATGTACTCTGTCAGGTATTTTGTTTTTCCTTATAAACCCTTGTTTATTACAGAAATCGTACGAGTGTAACTTTTTAGGATTTCCAGATTTCATCATACACGCAGCAGCCTGCAAATTTTATTTTTAAAAATCAATTCTATTGTTATTATTTTAAATCCTCTTTCTTACAATATTTGGAGCGATTATAGAATCTGTCCCCCACTCTCCAAGTGTCTAAAAGAGGGATTTTTTTGGTGGGGATTCTTCAAAAAAGTGGTATATGGGTTTTTGTGGGGAAAAGAAAGAAAAAAATTATATTAAAAAATTAAATATTTTTTTTTTTTTAAACATAACTGACCCTAACCAAATCTAACCCTAAAACTGACTCTAACCAAACCTAACCATAACTCTAAAATTGACCCTAACCAAACCTAATCCTAAAATTGACCCAAACCAAAATTAACCCTAAAACTGACCCTAACCTAACCCTAAAATGTAACCAAACCCTAACCTAAAACTGACCCTAAGTTATTGCTAACATAACCCTAACTAAAACCCTAAACCTGGAATGGGGAAACACAATAAAGTTGCAAAATGTTGATTCTTTGATGATTTCACTACTAACTTGGTGGCGGACAGATTCTATAACCGTACCCAATATTGTCTCTATGGAACTATTATGCTAAAAACATGTTCACGTTTTGGTTGGTGTGTGTGTGTAAGTATGTATCATACAGACATACACACACATTATATGTATACAAATATATGGTGAAGTGTTTACTATTTGTGCCTGTTTTTTTGTGTGCCCTTTGCGGAAACTGCGACATGTCGCACAAGCTCCTCATGCAGTTCTCGCTGTTAAAACAAACATCGCACCTTAATAAAGTAAAACAATGCTTCAAATTTAAAAAGGCACTATAAACATGTAAATAATACTGTGGTGAATTATAGACTTGAAAATTTACCTATTTTCACCAATCCCAAAAATCAGCTTTCAAAAGTATTGAACATTTTGGAAAAAAGTATCCAGTTAATTCTCTGTGCAGTTTGTTTGCATTCTTGACCTTCGTTAATACCTTGTGACTCAAATAAAAACATTTGAGGCCAACTCTAAAAAAAACCACAATAAATACAACTTTGTGCTTCCTTTGTGATATATGTAAACTAATGATAAAAGGCCACTTGATAAGGTTACTAAACATTTATTTATTTTTGTCCTTCTTAGTAGGTATCCTGGCATATATATATATATATACACAACCCATGCAATTAAGAAAATGTCCAAAGCAAAATAAATGCTATGGAGAAATAGTGTCCACAGAATTTTTCTTGGCAATTTAGCGTTCATATGTATCTAAATTCTGAGTTAGCTTTAAAAAAAAAAAAAAAAAGTCACCTTGAATTTTTTTGGTATACACACACACATATGGAGATAGAGTCCTGATTGGTCAAGAAGTCTTAGAAATTCTAAAAAGGGTTATTGTGCTATTAATAAAAATAAACTACATTAACTGTTACCTTAAATATATATTAGAAACATTTTTTAATACATATTTACGTAAGGTGGTTTTGAATGGATAATTTACCTTAAATGTGTGTGTAATGACTATTATGCTGTCATAGGGCTTAATAAAACTAATAATGAAATTTTTATGTTGTTTTTTGTAGGGCATCTATAGAGAGTTGATAAAAACTATCCATATTTATGATTGTGCTTGAATGAAGTTTGGCCCACAATCACTGGAAAGCAACTTCGTCTTGGTTAACATAAAAAAAAATCTCATTGAATATGCTGAAAACTCGCAACATGACATCAAAAATCATAACAGGCAGCATATATGGCAGGAAATTTATAACTGTTTCCTAACCAAGGTGAAAATAGTCATTGTTAACTGGAAGTACATAACTGTTAAAAATGTCTTATTTTGAATCTTGCTGGGAACTAATACAACAGTTATGATAATAGCAAAGGCGCTGTTATTTAAAATGACTCGTCCTATGTCACAAACTATAAGTTTGTATGGAAAGAAGTTGTTCTCAAAACCGTATCTCCTCTACACAAATATCGGAATCTCTGTTGGGCTGTCTATTTCGGGGGATGTCTTCCAGCAACAATACCAGATTAGAAAGAGGAACATGGATGCATGGAACAAGCGACGCACAATCCACGTGGCTTTCTCAGGGTTTCTAATTGGACCGTTGGTTCACTATTGGTACATTTTTCTAGACGCGTGGTATCCTGGAAGAACATTGTTAGTGCTTGCCAAAAAATTACTGCTGGATCAGTTAGTTTGTTCTCCGATTTATATTGGGATATTTCTTGTCAGTCTAAACCTCTTGGAAGGGGCCACCTGGTCGAAGATCAAGTCTGACGCATTGTATAAAGGGGGAGTACTATACACAGCAGAATGGATTGTTTGGCCACCAGCACAGTTAATCAACTTCTATTTTCTCCCCACACGATTTCGTGTGCTGTATGACAGTTTGGTGTCTCTTTGTTTTGATGCATACTGGTCTTATGTTCGCTACCATACAAAAAACCCTGACGAAGACGATGCAGAACAAATAGACAATATGTATGTGGTACAGCCACAATGATTATAACAGTTTAGATTTTTTATTTAGGATTATGTTGATATTTTAAGAATGACATGAAACAAACTGACATTATATTATGTGTAGTGCAGCTGCAGTGACTGGAACAGGACATATCCAGGATTTCACATTGTTGTATAAATGCAGGGCTTTTGATTGCATTAATTTGGGCACAACATTGTTATTTTTGAACAAAGACTACTAATTTAACTAATTTCATTTTGAAGTGCCGCAAAGTAATTAATTTCTTAGTGATTGGAACCAATACTCTGGAACCAGTTAAGTTTACATACTGATTGGTAATGTTCGTTATTATTCGATTAAAGCTGTACTCTAATCGATGTTTCTATTATAATTAAGTATACTGCTTAACATATATTATGGATGTGTTTTTAGGATTTTTTTTATATAATAATATTTTGGGCATGGCATATACCGTTGCAAAATTGGTGCAATCTAAAGCCCTATATGTGCTTATAATTTGGAACAAAATGACAAATATATTGTACTATATTGAACAAAATTACAATATATTTTACTGTACAAAGGTCAGCCACAATGACTTGGATATGTTAGAACAGAGATGTGGTGATGGTGCAAAGTGTTCCAGAAATTATTAGTGCTTGTAAATGAATAACTAACCCAAATGTATATAAATAATCTATTTGTATGGCATTTTTTCTCAGTATGGGACTTGTGCAATTGATAAATTATATCATCTGAAGTGAAAACTTAACCAGAAACTACGTGTGTACGTATAATTTATCATGTTTCTTATTGTAACTTTCCTAACCACGCACACAATTTACTGTCTGCAAGTGCAAAGAAGTATCGGAAGAATTCTAAGTGCACATCTGGCCTGGAGCTGGACAAACTACCGGTGACTAGAAAAGTCAACTAATTAGAGAAATAATGGCCTTTGAGTCAAGAAATATACATGTTATGTTCTTATATGTTTTCATAAATTTCTCTATGTTGATATATATATATATTTTTCAATAAAAACAATGTTTATCCCAGCATATAGTTTGATGAGCTGTTATTTAGATTATCAGGTATGTCTCTTCTACAATTTCCTTTTTCTCTATGATTAGGGATGGAGGGGATGGCAGGGTTTGCACTTGGGATTTTTAAAACTTGCCACTCGGGCTTACTAAAACAAAACATTGTCTCTCCTGTTTAATTTCTGAGTTGTCCAAATTTGATAGTAAACTGTTATACTTGTGTTATATTTTAAAAGCCTAATAATAAGCACAAGCACCTGAAGTAAAGAGAGCACATACCGTATTAAAATTTTTAAGTGCATATGCCCTATTAAGTGCACACCTTGACTCATGGCTGCCGAGTATGGTGAACACGTTTCTGGATCACAAGATTCAAAAAACGTAAACTTCGTCATTGCAAAATGCCGTTCGAAATTGACGTCAGGAGGAAACCAGAGATTTTTTTTTACATCTGCCTTGACATGCGCTTAAACAAACGAAAAATAAAGGATTTTTTTTTTACCACACTGCTCTTAAACGGTTGAATACGGTACATTTTAAAAATCATTTACTAGTCCAGTATGATGAATAACTATGTTAGTGTAATGTATAAAAAAAATAACTCCTCATCCCAAAATTGTCATCCTATCTCCATTATTTATATAGCACATATAAATACACTAAGGTATTTCACTTAAAAAATACCATACAACACTGAGTGATGAGCTGACATCTGATTGGTTGAATAGGCTATTTACCTGAAGTTCCAGTAGTATTGTTTTATAAAAATCATTTCAGTCATTTGAACCTGCCGTTTGAATTTTCATACAAATTTTCAGTTTGGATGTTTGCATTAGTTTCATTGACTGCAAAATGAAGTAATATGATTTTTGATTAGATGGAGAAGAGTTGTTAAAAAAATCCACCATATAGTTAACTCAATCTATGCCACCTTTCTGTATTATATATATGCTGTGCAGATGGAGATAGGATGGCAATTTTGGGATCAGGAGTTATTTTTAATATATTACACTAACATTATACTGTTATTCATCAAATGAGGCATTCAATTTTAAATGTCAATGAGGTTTCAAATCCACGATAACCAACCTCAAAAAAAAATCTTGAGTATGTCAAAATGATAAAAAATGAATATAAAACATTACTGATGTAGCAATATTCAGTCTTAACATCGTGAAAAAATGAATATAAAACTACTGATATAGCAATATTCAGTCTTAACATCGTGTGGTTGCTGCATATTTCATCTCACACTAACAAAAATCTTCCAATTCTATACATCTTGGACAGATGACCTAATACAGAATTGTGTACTCAGGACAGAATGCTTTATCCTTAATTGGATATAATAGGTTTTTGTTAGAAATTTATTAGTAGCAGAAACAACAGGGTGTAGTAGACAAGCTCTTCAATGTTGGGCAAAACCTTGCAAGTCACGTTTGTGAAATTGTGCACAAGTGGTTCATCAAATGCCGTGGTATGTGTTATCCTGTCTGTGGGATGGTGCATATAAAAGACCCCTTGCTGCTTATTGGAAAGAGTAGCCTATGTGGTGGAAGGAAGGTTTCCTCTAAATAAAAAAGTCAGAATGTCCATATAATTGACGTCCAATAGCCAATGATAAGATATAAATCAACTTTACTTTTTGGAAAAATTGGTGTAAAGAATCCAACTGTTATTTGCTAGGATTTCCATTAAAAAAATTGTGGCCTATTTTGTAAAGGGGGTATGCTTCATAAGGTGAGGCCAAACCTAGTAACTCCAAAAATGGCACCAACTCAATGTTGACCAAAATGAGACTTGCTAGGTTTTGCCTTTAAATGATTTAAATGGTTAAATTCATTATTATTACAGTGACTTAAATGTATTACATAAGTCGTGGTCGGAATCAGGATTGGCAGCAGCAATGCTGATCAGAACTTTAAAGTGCCAGTTTGGCTAGACCAATCCTGACCATTGTGGGCAGATCCCTGATATACGTTTAAGAATCACATTGTAAAATGGCTTGTCAATGTTCATTCTACTTATTCTCTGAATTATGAAAATTTGAACAAACTTCATGATTG
This sequence comes from Symmetromphalus regularis, assembly GCA_032355785.1. Taxonomy (NCBI): domain Eukaryota; kingdom Metazoa; phylum Mollusca; class Gastropoda; order Neomphalida; family Neomphalidae; genus Symmetromphalus; species Symmetromphalus regularis. The sequence goes on along the minus strand of JAULBS010073165.1, from coordinate 5,518 downwards.
ACATTCAGATCCTATTTTATAATATAACATATCACTGATTAAAATAGTCTCTGGTGTAATAAGGAATGTTCATTTAGCAACACACCAGCATCTTGATATTATTTAATTGAGGGTTATCACATTCAAATGTAGAGATTTCTGTCACATGGTCTTTATGACATAATTGGGAAAATCTCAATTTCCACCATGAGAATTTTAACCATAACTCTAAGTTTGAGAATCCAATGTAATGGCCCCGGTAGTGCAATTGTTAGGCTGTCGGACTCAAGATGGGTAGATGCTTGGATCAAATCTTAGTCAAGATACCAGCTCCAACTCAGAGTGAGTGCTCCGCAATGTTCAGTGGGTAGGTGTAAACCACTTAAACAAACCAGTAGTCCACAACTGGTTTATCAAGAGCCTTGAAATGCTGTGGTATGTGCTGTCGTGTCTGTGGGAGAGCACACATAAAAGATTTCTTGTTGCTGATTGGAAAGAGTAGCCTATGGGGTGGTAGTTGGTTTTCTCTAAATACCATACATCAGACATTCAATATGCTGGGGTGTTTTTAAACAAACAATCCTTTCCTTTGAAATGTTCTCATCAGGAATGATTTTCAGGCAAGCTGTTTGTAAATAGAGATGACTCTTTGCTTGTGCTAATCTCAAGTGGTAGCATGTCCGACTGACCCTTCTCAGTAGACCCATTTACAGTTTGGGTTATTTTTTCATTCCAACCAGTGGTCCACAACTGGTTCATCAAAGGCCATGGTATGTGCTGTCCTGTCTGGAAAAGTGTATATAAAAGACCTCTTACTGCTTATCAGAAAAGTAGTAAATGTGGCGGGAGTGTGCTTCCGCTAAAGAAATATGTTAGAATGACCATATGTTTAACATCCAATAGCAGATGATAAGATAAAAATCAATGAGCTCTAGAGGCATTGTTAAAACAAACTAATATTTTGTTAAAAGATAAACAACATTCTCATACAATATATATATACATTTTTAATAACAATAAATATACAGTAATCTTTAGATAAAATAATTATTACTTAATGAGTATAAATATAATTATACTGATAGGAAATCATGCCTGCATTTCATTACCTATCATTTTTAATGATATAGTCACCATTTGAACTTGGTACACATTAAATAAATCTTTATTTTTCTTATCAAATATGAGATCATACCTGCCCACACCACCCCAAAAAAAACAATAAAAAAATATAAATTACTGTGGTATTTACAAAATTCCGCCACATTACATCAATTTAATGACAGAAAATACAGGCATCACAACTTTCATTTTATTTACACAGAAGTATGCCCAGCTGAGTTGGACATGTTTATGGTATGTTCACATTCATATTATTCAAAACATTGTTAATTTTAGACTATGAAACAAATTTTGAGTAAACAAACTCAGATTTAATGCACTGCAACTGAGATATTTCTCTTTTATTCCTGTTTGCCAAGAACTAATTCTGGCAGTGACAGAATTTTTATTCTCTTTATGCATGATTATGTTCATGTTGACCATGAAATCATTATTTTGATACCATTTGAACTAGGTGTACTTCATCCAAATCGAAAATATTACTGCAGCAGCTAATTTTAGACTATCACACAAATTGTCTGTAAACAAACTTAGATTCACTCTAATGCACTGCAACTCAGATATTTATCTTTTAATCCTGTTTACCAAGAACTAATTCTGTCTGTGACAGAACTTATTTTCTCTTTATGCATGGTTATGTTCATTGTTAACATGAAATCATTCCTCACCATTAGTTTGATACCATTTGAACTAGATGCACTTCATCCAAATCATGATTTTCTTACCAAACTGAAAATATTGCAGCTCTTCGAAGACTGCACAATACTTCCCCAATTTAATACCAGAAAATACAGGCACAAAACATCATTTATCTTTTATCTATGCAGACATATGCCTAGCATGAATATGCATCTACAAACAGATTTCTCATATGTTTAAGTAATTCAGATTAATATTAATTTAGTCTTAAATAAAAAATCTTTGATAAAATATGACTAACTCAAATTTAATGCACTGCAACCTAACGATATCTCCTTTTTATTCATGGTTGCCAAGAACTAATTTGGGAAATGACAGAAATTATTTTCTATTTGTGTCTGTGTTTTGTTCAGTATTAATCATAAAAATGGAGAACAATCTTTTTTTTTTGTATTGCAAAAAATTATAATTTAATGGACGATTAAAAAATAAATCTTGTGCACTTATGGTTAAAAGCATGAAACTTGATACATAGAAACCTTGATCTATAATGAATTTTTTCGAAATGAAACAACTTATTGGAGCTTACCCATATCATAAACATATACTGATTTTTTTATTTCATGTTAGGATAGATCTCATTTACAGTATTGTACCTATGGTATATCTGTATAAATCTTCATTTCATCTGTTGGAGCCTCACCCATGTCATATACTGCTTTTTTTATTTCATGTTAGGATAGACGTCATTTACAGTATTGTACCTATGGTATATCTGTATGAATCTTCATTTCACCTATTGGAGTTTCACCCATATCGTATACGGATGTTTTTATTTCATTTTAGGATAGACATCATTTACAGTATTGTTCCTGTGGTATATCTGTATAAATCTTCATTTCATCTATTGGAGCTTCACCCATATCATATACTGATGTTTTTATTTCATGTTAGGATAGATGTCATTTGCAGTATTGTACCTATGGTATATCTGGACATCTATTGGAGCTTCACCCATATCATATATACCAATTTTTTAAATTTAATCTTCAGATGGATGTCATTTACAATATTGTACCTATGGTGTACCCCTGCAATTATTACATACACTGTATTTTACCTATGGTGTACCCCTGCAAGTTAGGACTGATGTTATTATATACACTGTATTTTACCTATGGTATACCCCTGCAAGTTAGGACTGATGTTATTATATACACTGTATTTTACCTATGGTGTACCCCTGCAAGTTAGGACTGATGTTATTACATACACTATATTTTACCTATGGTGTACCCCTGCATCAACATACACCTTTGTATCTTCTTACAAGAAAAGTATACATGTGTTGAGTTTCATCCTAGTCATATACAGTTTCGGTTTGATATTAGAATGGATGATATTTTATTTGGTATACCCTGATATATCCACACCATGGTTCTGAAATGTTACAGATGGAAGATGAACCCAATAAATGAAATTAAATATCTGTATGAGTGGTTCTGACCTTTACTTCAATGTATTTACGTTTAGTAAAGATGAATTTATCATATGCTTAGGAAGGTTCGTTATGTTATTTTCCCTGTGATTGGTAAAACTAGATATTGACATCTGCATTGCTTGCCTTTTGCTAAAGTGAAGTCACTTGTTCAGCTAACATAAAGATACAAAATAAGATTTGCCTGTTACTAGTCATATTTGATATTAAAGAGCTTTCCTTCTGTTTTGAGTATACTAGGTGTGTACTTTTCATATCATGAATAACAATACAGTTCCATGGAACTAGTTTGTCCGTGTCAAAATAGTCTGTGGAAAGAACTATTTGATTTTAGACTGAACAGAATCTGAGGAAAACATGTCAGGCTACCACACATTCAATGCCCATGTTACCAATGAACAGCTAACTATGCAAATGTACAGGTGAGGGGCGAGTGGCACCCCACACCCACCCCTGCACCTAAATGCAATCACAAAATGTTAGAAGACGGTAATAACAAAATGGACAGAAGAAATGGTGGCCTGGTTTAAGAGAAACTGGCTTTGATTTTCCAGCCAAAGTTGCCCATTCTCCAACAGATAAACAATGACCATAACTGCATTTGTTGTTAATGGCGGTAGCGAATTAGCATAATAATATATTTTTGGCATTTTACCAATTTTATTAGCCTGTACCTTTGATATGTAGCTTAAGGACCTTTGTAAGATGCATATATGTGAACAATGTGCATCTACTTAAATGGTATAGTAGTGTCTGTCTCAAGAAAGTGCCCAAAATTATCAATTTGGCAGCCATTTTGTTTATGCTAATTAGATGGTGAAAAAATAAAAATTCATCTTGGGAACAGGACTGGTCGAATTCAGCACATCTTAATTATGTTAAAAAGTCAGGTTCCCAACTTTTACTTATAAAGTTATATACAGGGCTCTTTTCTAAAAATACGTCTAGTCTATTACTGAAATGCTACAGTTGTAAGAACCCAGTAAAGGAAACAAAAATGTTTTGAGTATACTGGATATGTGTACATCCCATTTGAATAACAAGACTGTCTATGTCAAAGAGGTCTGTGGAAAGAACAATTAGGTTCTTGGCTGAACAGTGTCCCTCAAGGGCTGAATCTGAGTTCACTTGCCAGGCTGGCACATATTCAATGTCTGTCTTACCAATGTATAGCTAACTATGCAAATGCACAGGAGAGGGGTAAGTGGCACCCCACACCCACCCCTGCACCTAACAGCAATTACAGAATATTAGATATTAACAATATGTAGACTAAAGAAATGGTGGCCTGGTTTAAGAGAAACTGGCTTTGATTTTTCAGCCAACTTTACTCATTCTCCAACAGATAAACACTGACCCTAACTGCAATCATGGATTATTAAGATTTGTGATAGTAACAATACGTGGACTAAACAGTGGCTCTCGATGTAATTTTATAAACAGTCTTGTACCTATAGTATACCCAGTGCATTACCATGTATCTTGAGTAGCAATGCAAAATGATGCTAGGAGACGCATCAATCTGCATCTTCCAGTTTAGAAAAAAAGTTGACCCTAAAAACAGACAGCACCCCTATGAGATTGGTAGTGCATTTCACTATTAAAACTGTTACTTATATAAAAAAAATTCAAATATCAATATCAACGATATTAACACATGCGTAAGAACATCAATACATGTATTGGTTTCATCCATGTCATATATCTAGTTGGGAGAGATGTCATTTCATAAACATTTTACCTATGTGTACCCCTGCACCAACATACATGGGTATTTTCAATTCTTCTAATTGTGATTATCGTATTTTAGATGTTAACAATATCATGAATATGGTAAACTAAACAGTAGCCCTGACTTAACAGAAACTGTCTATGATGTTTCAGCAGGTATACCCATTCTCCAATAGATGAACATTGACCCTAACTGTGATTATGAAATTTTAGATGTTAACAATATGGTGAACTGAACAGTGGCCTTGACTTAACAGAAACTGTCTAATAAGGTTTCAGCAAGTATACCCATTCTCAAATAGATGAACCCTGACCCCAGCAGTGACTATGGAATTTTAGTTGTTTGCAATATGGTGAAATAAAGAAAGAGAAACTGTCTATGATGTTTCAGCAAGTATACCCATTCTCCAATAGATGAACATTGACACTAATTGTGATTATGGAATTTTAGATGTTAACAATATGGGAACTAAACCATGGCCCTAACTTAACAGAAACTGTCTATGATATTTAAGCTTGTATACACATTCTCCAATAGATGAACATTGA
>JAULBS010073154.1:0-20971 GCA_032355785.1 Symmetromphalus regularis | reverse complement strand
TAGACTTTAAAGGTTATAAGTTGAGTGTAGACTTTAAAGGTTATAAGTTGAGTGTAGACTTTAAAGGTTATAAGTTGAGTGTAGACTTTAAAGGTTATAAGTTGGGTGTAGACTTTAAAGTTTTATAAAAACAGGGTTACTATGAACACCTGAAGACTAATTTGTCATTGACAGTTCAACCTTGATTCTCAATTCAGCTCATTCTTTTAACATAATGTAAACACAGTTTGAACTACATGTACATGTATCTATCGAGGCTCAACCATCATCCAAAAAACTAAACTTACTATTTTATTACGATTAACATCAAATGCCCATTATCTTAATTATTAAAAAAACAAATATACATTTGTAAGTCACATCACATAATTAAAAGTTATAATTTTAAATAATTATTGTTTAAAGAGTTTATTCTAGATTACAATTTAATAAATACAAAGTGGCTCAAGTTTTGGAAAATCTATTAATCTATTATAGAAATATTTAAAATTTGATTTTAATGAAGAAAAAGAAGCGAATTTACGCATTAAAATGTGGCCAAAATTTTGTGGAAGCAATGATTTTATTTTGAGAATCTATTGAACTCTATATTAATAATTATAGAAGTATTAAAAAGTAGCAATTCTATGCATTAAAATGTGGCCAAAATCTTGGGGAAGCAATGCATTTATTATGAGAATCTATTAAAGTCTATATTATAGAAATATTAAAATGTAGCATTAAAATGTGGCCAAAATCCTGTGATTCAGCAAGCAAATAAATTCTGCTGAATACAGGTTATTAGGACTATCACAATACAGAAGGAAGCCCATCAAATGAGCAGCAGACACTTAATATTCCTGTCTATATACAAGTGTATCCATAGACAAGTGTATGTGTCTATAGATTAGTATGTGCTCAGCTATATACAAGTGCAATAGATGTGTGTGTGTATGTATGTATGTGAGTGTGTGTTTTGTGCATGTGTGCATAACATACACACATTGTGTGTATTCATGTATGTATTTATCTGTGTATGCATGTATATGTATATAATCTTCACTTTGCTTTTGTTTCGGGGGATGAGGGGTGGGGAAAGATGTGTATGTATACATAGAATACTAAATGGAGTCATGTGCGATATAATTTATATCATAACGAATGAAAATACGTAAGTTGTAATAGATACGATATCACACAGGACAGTTTAGTATTTTATTTATTACCTATCCACCATCAAAGCATGTAATATTTGTTAAAAAATCTGTAAATTTAACCACTGTTGCTATAATTCTAAATTCAAAATAACATAATGGGTATGAAGCATGACATCATTCATCTACATGTATGATGTCGTATTTATATATATGTGACATATGATATTTAAAAAAAAAAAATGGTAGAACCATAGTATCTATATGAGTGTGATTTTGACTCAAAAAGTGGTCAATTTTTAGAAAGAGTCATGCATCTGGTACTCTATAAAATCACAATCCAGTCCTAAGTCTTTGACCCATGCCCTCATCCACTCCCACCCCCCAGGCCTAATGTCTTAAAGTAAGGATGCTGGACTCGGGGAGAGAAAGTGTGGAAAAGGGAGAATGGGGTAAAATAACTTGTGACTCTCCACTTTTATAGCACAGAGTCTCAACTATTTGTCTGCTTTATCTGTGGCACATGGTAGCTATCACTAGAGTGGTGTGTATGTGTAGGGTGGGAGGAGGGGGGCTATCAAGATGCGCGAACAGGTATTCCTTATGACACTTTAATGTTTCTCTCAAAAATGCTCTACTGTACTCTACCCAGACGGCAACACAAATTTTAGGTCACCATGAAAAGTGATTTTGGTTGTCTTCATTAGATGTGAAAAATTATTTTTTAATTACAGAAGCATTGCCACTAAATGCCAGCTGATATTTGTATTATTGTACATATATATTACAAAACTAGTAATAACTGGTATCATATGGGAACTCATTTACAAATGTAGTATTATATTTATTAGCCACCTATTCTCAACAAATGCAATATTTATCAGGAAGGAGGGAGGAAAGGCGAGAGGGAAGAGAGAGACAGAGAGAGAGACAGAAAGAGAGAGAGAGAGAGAGAGAGAGAGAGAGAGAGAGAGAGAGAGAGAGAGAAAACAAACTTGCATGTACTCAGTCTTTACAGACATTTGTTATTTTGAACCAACTCATTAATTTTATGTACTCGTATTATTATGTTATAACCTTTGTCTGGATTTCTTACATTAATAAATATACTCCACAAAATATTGCACTTGTTTGATAATTAGAATTTTCTAATTTAAAACACAGCCCATAAAATAGGCAACTAAAATCAATCTGTACATGTATGTAATATGAGTAAATCTCGGTAAATATAAACAGATTTCTTAAAATTGTTTTATATCAGTTGACAGTGAACAGTAGCAATGCTCTACATTCAGTGTTTAACCATATTCTTCTTGGGGTAAAGGTCAATGATTATTTTCAAATTATATCATGTAATTACATTTTTTTCTGATATTTTGTTTTCATTTTCTATAATTTGAACCTAATGAACTAACTGAAATAATTTTTAAAATCCCTCATTAAATTGAAATTTAAAACCACATGACAAAAAGGTTTGTGAATAAAATTAAACAATTTTGAAAAAATCAGTATAATACAAAACGTAAAGAAGAAAAAATGTTTCCTGATAAACAAACTAGAAATGAGCAACTTTGGTCTTGAGCAATTAATGTATCGATGATAAACGGAAATAAACACAACAGTTTAGTATTAGAAATACAAACCAGGATAACGTTTTCAACAGCAACTATATTTCATATTTATACTATAACTAGCTATTTACAAGACCACAAACTATTCGGAAGATCAAAAGAAAGTATACCCTCTAGACTCTAGAGAACTTTGTTGAGAGACTTTGAACTATTATTTAAACTTCATCTCGTACGATTTTTTTTAAACCTACTGTATATTAGCACCAAATGATTACAAACAAGACAAACAACATGTGCACACTATGAGCACAGCAAAAGGTTTAACAAACACACTACACATAGAAAGGTGCTATAAACAATCTGACAGACTAATACATAATACACAAAATAAAGGTTAACATATCATATACAAACTAAAGGTTAACATACACATACCAGTAGGCGGTGTTAATACTACACAGGGGTGCACTCAACATGCTTGTTTAATACACAACGGTGCTTTAAAACATAGTAAGTCAGCAGTAATACATAGGGTGCTCTTTTTTAAAACAGAAACAGGGGTTGAAATAGGTTGTCATTCCTGCCAAAATCTTCAAGTTGTACTATGTGATGGAAAAACGTTAAGTTGCCAGAAAAAACTAAATTAGCAAAGAAAATAACAGTAAAACAGTAAATTCTAGCAATAAATATTATTACCCCCCCCCCCCACCAGCACAAATAATATATGCTGGTTATTAGGAAACAATATATGTTATTTAATGACATCCCCTCACACACCCCTCAGTGTCCTACACAACCATTAAATGTCAGTTATTAGAGAGCAATAAATGTTATTTAATGACATCATTTAACCCACTCACTGCTCAGCACAACCAATAAATGTCAGTTATTAGAAAGCAATAAATGTTATTTAATGACATTAATTAACCCTCCACCCCACCACTGCCCTACACAACCAATAAATGTCAGTTATTAGAGAGCAATAAATGTTACTTAATAACATCATTTAACCCACTCACTGCTCAGCACAACCAATAAATGTCGGCTATTAGGGAACAATAAATGTTTTTAATATCTATATTGAAATTAATTTTAGAGATATTTCAGTCTCAAAATAATGCAGATTTAAAAAAATTTAAAACACTGAGTTTAAATAACTGTTGGTCAGTCAGGACAGAATTATTTCAACCCCTGTTTAGATAAATACACGGAATATTGCTTAACACACACGCAGTTATTCAGATGTGCTTAAATAAAAAAATTCAATAAAATACACAAGTCCAAAAGTATTTAACGTATTAAGTGTTAGAAATAAAAACATCTATTTTGTCATCTGCCATCTACTACATAACTTAATAAGATTTAATTCTGAAAACAAAACTTTGCATCATTGACCAAAAAACAAACATGATTAGTATAGGTGAAACTAATTTTAGTAAACAGTGAGTGTATTTCATGTACATTAAATGTCTTGGAACTTTGAAATAAAAGATCTTTAATGTCAAGGTTCCAGTGACATTTTTATTTATTTTTTTAAATATAATAAACTAGTAAATTAACTAGTAAATAAATATGTAGATTTAACTTTTCTAAAATAATAAATCACGTTAATATTTAAAGATATCAAACATCTTAATTACCCTTTGATAAATAAACTTGATAATCGGTCATCTAGCTAAAAGCTAGTTTATCACAGTATATGTAACAAAAATACTAACACTATCACAGTAAATGTAACTAAAATACTAACAGTTTCTACAACACCATCAACGGTATCTACTGTAGTCATTCATCTATAAGCACTATTATATTAATTAGCAGATATATTTAATTTATTACCTTTTCTTATATAATTTTATCACGCTTGCATCTTATTAAACATTATCTGGTGTGTACTGTGTTAAAATGTCAAATCATTAAACATAAAATTAAGAAAAAAACTGGCTTTGTTTTATATTTTGAAAATAAAATGCATATGAATGATATTTACAGAAAATGTATGTATAAACATTCTGAATAAATTTTCTTTAAAATCTAATTAAAGGCAAAACGGAAATTTTTTATTAAAATTTATTTCTATTTTTTTAAATCTGTAGTAGTATTAATACTCAAAATATATCACTGAAAATAATTTTGAATTATTTTTAAGTAAAAAAAAAACAAAACAAAAAAAACAACACTCCATAAATTCAGTATATATACAAGGGATACATGAATTACATGCATCAGCAAATGTGATCGCAACAATAACAAATTGGTCTGAAATTCAACATTACATAGGCCTAAATAAATATATTTATACAAGATTTTATAATATTTAATATAGATTTTGGAAGTCTCAAAGTCTGTGACATGTATTAAATATTACAGGAAAAATCCTGAAATCAGAGTAAAAACTTTTTTTTTTTAATTTATTTAAAAAAAATTAATGGCAAATAAAGCTGATGTGATGTTTGCTCCTGTTCAATATTTAAGTACACATTTTTACGGCTGATTTTTTTTTCAAATTAATAGACGAAAAAATCAGACTGTCAATCCATTGTACATAATGATGCTAGTTTTTATTTATTTTTTGGCTATGAAATATCTCAGGGAAACAAATTTCATAATCTGATATGTTGAAACTATGAGAACGACAGTTTTATTTACGCACCTCTCAAGCCAGTCATATTTACTTTAAACCATTTTTTATTCATGCTACATTTATAACATCATTTACTAGGAGTTATTTTCATGTTTGGCATCATTAGTATGTTCCTTTAGAACAAGTTGTTTTAACAATGAAACCAGTGAGCCTCATTGGTTCAGCTTTAGAATGTCGGACTCTGAAACTGATGACAGTGGTTCAAAACCCATTGGAGGCTGGCTCACACTTGACTATGTGTCAAAATAACCAAATGTTTGACATCCAATAGACGATAATTAATTAATCCATGCTGGTTAATAGTGGTGTCATTAAACAAAATAAACCAAAAAATAAATAAAAATTCAACAATGAAACCAATCAATGAAATAATTATCACTATAAACTGACCGGTAACTTATTTTGCAAAGGAATTATGAAAAATGAAATAGTTATCTAAAAAAATGTTTATATAAGCCATTTATTTAAATCATGAGAAGCCTAAGTTATTATATTCTGATTTCACTTTTATAACATTTAGGTCTAGCGAGTCTGGAAGCAAAGTAATAAAAAAATAAAAGGCCTATAAAGTTGGGTTTCTGACAAATGTTTTATGGCTAAGGACTATAAAGTTGGGTTTCTGACAAATGTTTTATGGCTAAGGCCTATAAAGTTGGGTTTCTGACAAATGTTTTATGGCTAAGGCCTATAAAGTTGGGTTTCTGACAAATGTTTTATGACTAAGGCCTATAAAGTTGGGATTCTGACCAATTTGTTATGGCTACGATCACACGTGTAATTAGACAAAGGTATATTACTGTGTGCAGGGAACACAACAAGCTACAGACAGTGTGCTTAGCTCTAGGCATGCTTTCTTGCTGCACAGAGAGAGGGACTACTCTGATCAGGGCCAGTGATAAATGTCCACTTACATGAAATGGCTACTGGACAACGCACTTCTGAGTTATGTCCCCTACGCTGTCAGCAATTTTAGATGGCAGATCACTCACTTTAGATTGGAGTTCGCTAAAATTTTTGGGGAAGGCTGAAAACAGGAAAAAAGAGACATTGCACAGGCAGCTGTACAGAGCACAAGAATCACAGGCAGCAAATGTGTGATGGCAACAGTGTAACTACCACAACATGGACAAAGGAGCTCAAAATACAGATAAGACATTTCAGAATAATTCTGTAATTATTTATATTTAATTAGTTATGTTTAGCTTTTTTATAATTATTGTTTAAGAAAAATGGCCACAAAAAAAAGCTAGAGAAATAATTCAGAAAAAAAAAAAAAAGAAAAAAAAAATTGGCTATTCCACAGATGTTCAAACATATATGAAAAGGCAACAAACAAAATATATATATATTATTTAAATGTTCGAAATGATTAAAAAAAAAAAAAAATTACGTCAGTTTTTAATATACATGTATATGTAGTATACAAAAAGAAAGAAATTTTTTAAATATCCTATCTTTTTTATCCTTGAAGAAAAGACGAACATACAATTTTTTATTTGTGGTTTAAAGGATGGATGTGGGGTTGATAAGAATTAGTGTAAGAACATGAATGAATAAACCATGCAGGTGAAGAAATATTAAAACAACACCTGTTAGAAAAAACTTTATCATATACACAGCATGCGTACGTACAACTCCATAAAACATCTTTTACAAAAAGTAATAAATTTCTTACCTAGTTTTCTGAAATTTGGAGTATTTTCTTGAAAAAAATGGCTAATTTAAACCAAATGTCATTAGCCAAATGCCAATTCTTGTAGCAGTGTGCACAAAAATTAACAATGGGATGTTTTAGTTCCATATATTTATTATGTTACTGCATATGATAAATGTTATGTTTACGTGGATTTGTTGTTATTTATATAATAGTAACTCACAACTTAATAATCTTAATGTATCCATATATGTAAACAATATTTTTCAATGGAAAATTGAGAACAAAAATATATTTGGATATTTTTTAGGATTTAATAATCTGTAGTGTGCTTAACTGTAATTTCTACAAATGAGGCTAATGAAAGTGTATATATGAAAAACACAACAACTTACTAATATAAATAGGTTATTTGGTAATTGTATATTTAATATTAAATATCTGAATTTTTATGTTAATTTTATTTTAAACCTGTTAAATTATTTTCACAAAAAATCGTTAAAAAAATCAAATACTTATTCATTCCAGCCTAAAAATAAACCATGCATAAAATCTTACATCAGAATGAAAACATGCAGATCATATACATGTAGCTTATAAAAGTTTTAAAGAATCTCACAAAGAAAATGGAGGAAGATCGAATATAGAAATCCTATAACCAGGTAAAAAATAACATATCAGATAATGATGTGGCAACCAGAAAACAAGGCTGATATTTTTACTAGCCTCGATATAGATAAAACAGATTGCTAATCAGATGGGAAAATATTTTACAGTAAATATCAAGTTATATTTTATAATATGCCTTAAGAGGTTGTAATAAATAGGTTGTTATATTCATTTCTTTGTTTGATAAACATCGTATGGTATATTGTATAGCTGTTAAAAATAGAATACAGTAAATGTCAGTTATAATGAAAACCATGGGGTTGAAATAAATAGTTTGTCTTTCTCTCCTGGTATATAGTTTTTTTTTTCTTTTTATCCTATTATTTCTAACCTTTCATTAATACCTTTTCCATTCATAGGTCCAAAGAACAATCTATTTTTTTAATCGATCACATTAATTTTGTATGCATGTTCCTGTAAATGTATTTATATTATGTGTAGATGTACGTATTGTGTACATGTATCTATTTGTGTAATGCACATATATGTATGTTTTTATATGTATCTGTAAGTATTTATATTATTTATATATTAAACTTATTATGCACATAATGTAAAGCAGAGATGTAAGGCTCCCCAACCTTTAACTTTGCTTTTGTTTCCATGGACAAAAAACAAAAAAAACAAAAAATTGTTATATCTACCTATTCCAAAGTTTGTCCACCATTTTGAATACTATATTCTACAATACACATCAGGAAACTGTCAGTTATTTATATTTGTTTATTCAGTGTCTGAAATGAGACTTCATAGTCTTTCTAAATAGTTTGTTATATCCATTCCATAGTTTGTTCACCATTTTGAATACTATATTCTACAATATACAGTAGGAAATTATCACTTATTTATATTTATTAATACAGTGTCTGAAATGAGACTTATTTTAATAAAACAAAAGAAACAAACTATACAATTAATTAAAGTCTCTGCCTAATTTTTATTTAATTTTACCAACAAAAGTAACTAGATTTTTTGAAGTAAAATTACGATATAAATGTCAGATGTTAGTTATTGTTTATCAAAGAAACGTTCAGAATTAAATTAATGTCAGTCTCAGCTATTGGGTTTAATTGTGTTAAAGTCTGGCTTAACTGTATTAGTGAAAGAAAGGAAAGTGATATTGCTTCAAAATCAATAAAACACTGTCTGTCAACTATGTCGAAAAATGCCACATGATTTTTATTACTGGCATGCTTCAACGTAACTGGAGCCATTAATATTGAATAAGCACGGAAGTCATAAAGATTTTATGGGCTACAGTAACATCATGCATATCTATATGTCGTTCTTATGGTTACGTGAAATCGATTGTCAGATTATCAAGATTCCGAGGACGTAATTTAACTGTCATCGATAACCTTTCAATGTGTTTATATACTTTTACATTTTGATAACACATTTGTATTATACAGTATCAACTTTGGCTTATATATGAGACCAGTTATTTTGTACCTGATATTAAGGGTCATACTAAGGCATTTATTTATTGCATCTGCTAATATACAATACAAAATTTGAGTTAAATTGTTGATATATACCTTATAGGAAGTAGTATACCTTCACAAATTTGGTATGTATTAAGCACTCTTAATATTATTATACATTTTTATTAACTATATATAATTATAAAATTCTTATACGCTCTTTCTCTCAGATGTCTACATTGTAGACCTTTGTGTCATAAATATGGTATGTAATAAGCACTTGTGTAATATTATAAATAATTATATATTTCTGGAATGCTATATATGAAACAAAAGAATTCTTTAGGATTAAAAACAATGGGTGTTTTAAACTAGCACTAAGTATCAAAACTTAGACCTACTAAATAGTAGTGTATTTGGTTTATCATTATATGTATTTAATGGTTATAGTTGTAAGTTTTTAACAAACCCACAAACACTACAAGTTTATGCACAACTTTCTGGGGCTCTTCTAATGGCTTCAAAGGAATAGCTCCCCAAAGCCAGAATTGGTTATGCAGGGTCACAACCAGCAGAAAATAGGGGTCATTTCCCAAACATGTGTTTCAATAAATTAATTTTCTTTAACAAGCTATTTTTAACCTTACTGCCCCCTTTCCAGTAAATGTTTATATCCCTACTGCTACCTCCTAAACAAAAATTAGCAATGGCCCTTGTATGTGTATTTGAGAACAAGCTAATCTTTGGACATTGGAATCAGGTTTCATCTTGTAATAATGATACAAACACAAACATACCTGCTACCAGTCCTTAAATATTATTGAACCCTCTTTTAAGATGTAAAAACAAAAATATACTTTCTTACAACTCTGCATTATATTGAGATCTGTTAAGGATTGTCTGTTCTTTCTTTCAAATTCATGGGGGTATGAAACAAAAAACACAATGCTAAGCCATTCACACAAAAGATTGCACACATTGTTTTTTTCATTCATAACCTTATAAAAGAAATAACCGACAATCCTTAAAATTAAATTTAAAATAGACCTATAAATATTACACCAAAATATTCACATTTTATTTAAATTCCAGCGACATCTCTGGGATTTGTCTAAAATAGTTTGTAAACACAGCATGGAAACTTGAATGCAATCATTTACATGAAATCTCTTTGAACTGGAATGATTATAATAGAAATTTAATTACAAACAAATAAAGAATCGATAATTTTCACTGATGGACTTATGCAAACTATTAGAATAGCACGTGCATGCATTGTGTGTGTCATGTTTCCACATATTAGTATTGTTTATAAAGATACGTGTATGCCTGTAATAAATTATGTATAATCACTATCATTTCACAATACAATGCCACAAATAGAGACATACCTTTTCAAAAACACACATACACATGTATAAAATTATGAGACACATTAACTGTTGCCATTTCTAATTACACATCACATTGTTGCCATTCTTACCACACATATTCACGTATACACCAATTCAAAACAGTAATAAACATTCAAACTTAATAAATAACTGTGTTATATTGTTAAATTTCATAATCTGAAACTCTAATAACACATTTTGTCTGTTATCAGTCATCCAGCTTATTTTTGTCTTTCCTCAAGGTTTGAGTCATCATCTTGACTCAAGCTCAAGGTTTGAGTCATCATCTTGACTCAGGTCAAAATGGGTAGCAAAGGAGTGAGCTGATGTCAAACTTAGATTAGACTGGACAACAATTTTCAAACAAAGTTCATGCAGCAGCAAAGTGATGAGAATTTACTTGAGAATTCATCCTCATCTTCCTCTTCTTCATTCTCCGCAGCAAGCTCGGCGGGAGTTTTCTTCTTACGACCCACTCGGCCTTCGGTCATCAATTGCTCCTCCTGTACAGGGTCTTTCTTCTTCAAACCATACTGAAATAAAGAGAAAAAATTCAGTTTTCTTCTTACAACTCCCATGGTCTTCAGTGATCAACTGTTCTTCCTGAACAGAGTCTTTCTTCTTCAAACCATACTGAAATAAAGAGAAAAAATTCAGTTTTCTTCTTACAACCTATTCAGCCTTCAGTGATCAACTGTTCTTCTTGCACAGGGTCTTTCTTCTTCAAACAATACTGAAATAAAGAGAAAGAATTCAGTTTTCTTTTTAAGACCTACACAACTTTCCATCATTGATTGTTCCTCCTGAGCACAGTCTTTCTTCTTCAAACCATACTGATAGCAGTTTATAACATGTCATGTAACACTGACCACAGAATGACATCATTAGTTGGATATATGATTACACACTTGTTTGTTTTTCAAGTTCAACTGATGCAATTCAGTTTTCTTTGTATTACATATGTAGCCTTCAGTCATCCATTTGCTGTACTGTATTTATTTATGACATTTAGTTTAGAAACAATCTTTTGTTAAACTGACAAAATTAGCATTTTATAACTATGAATTCATTATATCTCTAAAATACTTGATGTCCTACTGGCAAACTGAGGTATCACTAAACAGTGTTTTTACATGGATTAATCACAATTTTGTTGTGAAAACAGAAAGAAATGCTTTCGAGTTTTATTTGTTGGATGACAGGCTAAAGATAATAATCAGCTTTATCCCGCTCATGCCAAACATGGAATTCCCATTCTAACCCTCACAGGATAAAACCAATACCTTACATCATTGATTAGTTGGTCTCTATAGAACATGTGTCTTTTAACTAAATAGGGAGCGGGATGTAGCTCAAACAGTAACGTGTCTGCCTGTGGGATTTAACTTAGAGCTGAGAATTATTAGTGGACAATAAAATCTGAAGCATATTATAGATTATAAACTTAGTAGGTGTTCTCAAATGTTTTATGTTTTGGGCTGCACCCCCTTGACTCCCGACCCACATCCCTAGCACCCCTCCCACCATACACATATGAAGACACACCTCTTTCTTGGTATTAGGTAAAAAATAGAAATCAATGTTACTTGGTTCTGATGCCACCTGCCACACACCCCTACCATCCCCCTTTTCTCTCACTACACCCCAGGATCAGAAGAACATGCCATACAAATCAAGCATTTAAATTTTTAACAAGGTTCCTTGCTAAAAATATCATAACCATTGTTTCAAACTAGTCTAACAAAAGGGTAATTTAATCATTTATAAATGTTAGACATGTCTTTTATGATTTCATCAAAACTTAAGCACTTACATAATGATTTACGAGTTACCATCTTACACGCAATCACAGTAATATAGTTTAATTACATTATGTTCTGGCCTGTTAACCAAGTGACAGGACCGAAACTTTATACTGTTGTGGTTCTGTCTTTTTTAGCCACATATTAAATGTTTCATGTCTCATACCTTTTAACCAACTTTTGTGGAAAGTGCAATGAAAGGGAAAAAGGAAAATCTTGTTTGTTTAACAAACCACAGCACTGCATTTTATTGAGTGCCTATTACTGTCAAACATACAGTGTTTGCCAGTCGTGGTTGTCAGAGGAAATCTCTTTCCATTTAGCAGCAAGAGATTCTTTGTTCAGATTTTTTCTGCAAATTATATGTATGTACCGGTAAGCCATAAATAACTAAGTACAGGGAGACCCTCCAAAAATGCAACCCATATATGTGCTTATAAATCACACAAAAATGGAGATAAATGCATGAAAATTTGCACATAAATTCACAAGATGTTGGATGACAATGTCGCTAAAGTTCTAGTGTGTAAGTGAAGCAACTAATTATTGTGGGCTGTTTCCATGATATGTTCCAAATGGTGCCCCATTTAAACATGATATGTTCCAAATGGAGCCTCATTTAAACATGATATGTTCCAAATGGTGCCCCATGTAAACATGATATATTCCAAATGGTGCTCCATTTAAAAACACAAACGATTACTTTGTTATAGTAACTTCATGTGTTTATCTCCATTCTCGGTTATCAAACATTTTGTGGGTTGCATTTTTGGGGGATCACTCTGTATCTAAGTAAAAGGAGTGTTCATTTAATGACATGCCAGCACATTGTTTATTCAGTGGTTATTATGTGTCAAACATATGGTGTTTTGTGACTCATGGTCTTTAGAGGAAACCCATTACTGCCATATAGGCTACTTTTTCCAATTAGCAGCAAGGGATCTTTTATAAACCAGTTGTGGACTACTAGTCGGTGCAAGTGATGTACACCTAACCACTGAGCCTTGCAGTACACTCACTCTGGGTTTGATTTGGTATCGAAATTAAATATCCCATTCTTGAACTGAGATTTGATCCCAGTACCTACCAGACTTGAGTCTGACAGCTAAAACACTGTGCCACCTACATGTACATGTAGGTTGGTTTGGAGAAAGAAAGAATTGGTTGTTTAACGACATCCCAGCACATTGTTTATTGGTTATTAGGTGTTATACGTATGGTGTTATGCAACTCATAGTTTTCAAAGGAAACCTGCTACTGCTACAAAGGCTACTTTTTTCGATATTTTTATTTTGTCCAGCAACTTGGGAGTCATGCTTCAGAAATCTATAAATTGAATGATAAAAATATGTGGCCTTATCAGCTGCTATTATGAGTCAAATGTATGGTAATTGCTCAGCACAGATTATAGGAAACTCTCTGTCGCCACATACATGTAGGCTACTCAAACATCAAAGACTCTTGAACGTAAGATAGACAGGAAAAAAAAGACAAATATTAGTCACTCTGATATTTTTGTTACAGTAAGATTACAAGCAATCATTATACATTAATGATTTTAAACAATGAGTTTATAGATGATGACATTTAACATTAATGTCAATTATGTAGGATACACAGTAACGTAAGAGACCAATCACTTAAAGAAGGTTTGTTGGGAATTTTCATACCTGCTAACATACACTGTATAGCAAAGACTTGAATATGTCATTGGACTCTTGGCTGGTAGGTAGTGGGTTGAAATCTTAGTCAATAATGGGATCAAATCTCAGTGGAGGAATGGGATTTTTAATATCAGAATTGGCTCCAGTCCAGAGTAAGTGCTCTGGAAGGTCAAGGGTAGGTGTAGACAACTTACACTGACCAGTGGTCTACAACTGGTTTAACAAAGGCCGTGGTTTGTGCTATCAGGTCTGTGGGAGAGTGCATATAAAAGATCCCTTGCTGCTTATCAGTAAGACTAGCCATACTAATGTGGCAGTAGCAGGTTTTATCTCTCCTAATAACACTAACTTCTGTTTTGTATAGACAGCACAAGAAGTTGAGTTATGTGCCCGAGACAGCATGCTTGAACTTTAATTAGCTATAAGCATGAATAAAGTACAATGAACCAACGAAGACTGAGGAGCAGGAAGTACAAATGTAGCTAAAGCAGTAGAGAATCCGGCTGAGGTGTGATAAGTCAACAGATCAATCCCCTTCAGTGAACTCATTTTGACCATTTTTCATTCCAGTAAATGGTCAACAACTGGATTAACAAAAGCCATGGTACATGTGTATGTCCTGTTTTTTCGGTATGAAAGTACTTCGTCTGTGATAGTTCACAAGTGAAAGCCTGTTTTCAATAAAGTTTTCACAAATGGTCATTTACAGAACTGGTCATGTTGCATACTGAACATGTAGCCCTTGGCAAACGTTGTAAAGTACAATTTAATAAAATAAAAAAAATAAAAAAACTTTTTATTAAATGGATTATGGATTTTTGAAAGATTGTAATGAAACTGATGGAAGAAATAAAAATAAAAATAGCATTAATTTCTTGTTGTGACTAGCAGGAACTCATAGACAGATTTAATTTCCAGACACCAGCTGCAAGTGGCATGCCTGACTGGCTTAGAACCACATTTCTTTTTAACTAAATAGGTCTCTGGGTACATAATATTCAACAAAACATGTACATTCCCCAGAATGAGTTTATAACATGTTTTAAGCATTGATTCTAATGCAGGCATGGGTATTAGAAAAGGTAGCTGGCACATATTCACCCTAAAATCCAAATCCAAGGTATGCCTAGGCCCCAATAGAGTGCAGGGACAATGTCCCTTTAGGATGTCCAGGAGGACGAGGTCTCATGCCTGAAAATGAATTTGGGTATTTTGAAGGCCGATTTGTTGCTTCAGTGCACAGAAATTGAGAAAAACTGTTTCCATTTGTACCTACATTTAAACATATTTTTCTACTCAAAGCCTTGGGGCACATGGGGGTATTATCTTGAAGCATACTGTGAACTTTACTGGTGCATATATACCATGTTTGTTAATGTGATCAATTAAAATAAATTAAAATGTACTGAAATGAAATATTCATTTTATTCCATTTTAACCAAAATGCAAGTCAACATACATTTTTAGGTAGTGAGCCTCGATGGTCCAGCGGTAGAATGCTGGACTCTCAAGCTGATGACAGTGGTTCAAAACCCATTGGAGGCTGGCTCAAACGTAACTATGTGTCAAAATAACCAAATATTTGATATTGAATAGCTAATTGGATGTGGTTTAGTGGTGTTAAAATTTTTTTTTTTTTAAATGGCAGATAACCCCAAAAAAAATGTTGGGCCTTAAATTATGATTATAACAATGACCATCTATCTGACTACTAATAAGCTATTATTCAACAATACTCCGGGGTGTTATTAACAATAATATTTCTTTCTTTTCCTGCCCCGTGCATGAAATAACATCATACACAAAGGGAAAAATAAATCATTATTAATTACCTACCTAATTGTATATGATGCTAGGTATTGATTTTGTGGTCAATGCTGGGTCCCTGTTGTTACTATTTGAGTGGCTAAACAATTGTTTCATCTGTGCATTATGGTATAGTCAGCTGGCTTCGGAGGTCAGTAATTGCTCAGTGTTTTAGAAGCCATTAATTTGAGTCGAGTGATTAATAAAATCAGATAAAAATTAAGAAAATAACCCTCCACCCCCCAATTACTACCATGTTATATACTCAACCAAAAATATTTTTTTGTTACATGGGGTGGTCATAGTAATGGTCTATTGGCAGCAAACACATGCACAACTTTTGATGATACTGCACACACACAAACCTCCTCCTAAATGGTTTGGTTATCTAATTCCAGAATTTCTGCCATAAATGTTGTCTGGTTTATGAAATAAATGACTATTGATTACATACAAACTTTCTTTTTGGTTGAGTATATTATGATACTCGACAATAATACTAGACTAGACACCAGGGTCGATTAATTCTCATTTGAGTTAGTTTAACAAGCGGTTGAGATAAATTTCCAAAATCATGTTCCTGAGTAAATTAAGATCGGTGGCGTAAAAACATCCTTGGGGAATTTATGTCTCGGTAAAGCTTTACTTAGGCCTAATTTGTTCCTGATGGTCAAACCTTGGTATCTGGCTCAGATGGTGTACACACATGTTAAATAGGTTGAACTGTTATCAATACTGAATTATCAACGAGAAATCTAGTCTTAGTGTCATTATTAAAAAAAAACTAAAATAATCCACAAATGTTATGAATATTTTTTAAGAAATATAAAATGGAAACTAAAATATACTCAACCAAAAAAGAAAGTATGCATGTAGAAATACTTTTTTTCATGGGGTAGTCACAGCAATGGTCGATGGGCAGTAAACACGTGCGCAACTTGTGATAATACTCCACACACACCTCCTCCTAAACGGTGTGATTATCAAATTCCAGAATTTCTGCCACGAATGTCATCTGGTTTATGAAATAAATGACTATTGATTACATGCATACTTTCTTTTTTTGTTGAGTATATTATGATACTAGACAATAATACTAGACTAAACACCAGGTTCGAATAATTCTCATTTTAGTTAGTTTAAGTTTAACAAGCGGTTGAGATAAATTTCTAAAATCATGTTCTTGAGTAAATTAAGATCGGTGGTGTGAAAACATCCTTGGGGAATTTATGTCTCGGCAAAGCTTCACTTAGGCTTGATTTGTTGTGGATGGTTTAACCTTGGTTTGTGGTTCAGATGGTGCATACATGTGCTAAACAATAGGTTGAACAGTGGATCAGTGCTCAATCATCAATGAGAAATCTTCCTTTAATGTCACTGTAAAAAAAAACAAGTGGAACTGTGCATATAAAACTATTAAAAGACCCTTTGCTGTTTATCAGAAAGAGTAGCATATGTGACAGCAGCTGGTTTCCTCTTAATAAATATGTCAGAATGACCATATGACTGACATCCAATAGCCGCTGAATAAGATAAAAATCAATGTGCTCTAGAGGTGTCATTAAACAAAACAAACTTTACTTTTTGTCAAAAGACAACAAAATAATAATAAAAAACAGAAATGTTAAGAATATTCTAGAGTAATATAAAATACAAACAAAAACATACTCAACCAAAAATGAAAGTACATGTATGCATGTTGAAGTATTTTTGTTTCATGGGGTGGTCACAGTAATTCTCCATTGGCAGCAACCTGTGATATTACTGCACACACACACCTCCTCCTAAATGATGTGGTTATCTAATTCCAGAATTTCTGTCATGAATGTCGTCTGGTTTATGAAATAAATGACTATTGATTACATGCATACATACTTTCTTTTTTGGTTCAGTATACATTGTTTACACATAGCGAAGTGTTATTATTTCTTTTACAAATTGTTTTCTTGGTTATTTGTTCTGAATAACTAAAATAAATGTTTTGTCTTCCCTTGTCTACAATATGAAGATAGTTGGTCAGTTAATGTTACAAAGTAACTCAATAGGTTTCGTTTAAATTATATATGAAATCACAATAATGTAAATAATTATATCTTTTAAATCATTAAAGACGGAATATGTGATATATTCATACAGGAATGCTATGGAAGAAATAATACAACATCAAAAGGAAGTATTTATCAATATGTATTAAATGAATTTATATTACAAACACATTTGAAAAAAATGTGTATCAATGATTAGTAAAGATCAGAATAAGTACTCACAATTTAAATATAGAATCTGGTAGACACAAAAATAATGAGAGCGCAAAGAATATGTACGGTTTGTAATTCTAATGAAATAGAAGACGAATTTCACTTTCTATACAATGAAAAAACATCATTGTACTAAAACAAACAACCTAGTGTTTTTACACTAATCCAGCTTTTAACTAGTGAAATTATTCAGGAGGACAAGACTGAATAGGAGCGCCCTCAATCATTGACATTTTTATATCTTTTTTATATGGGCCCCTATTGCCGCAGATTACTGACGGAGGGCAAATGTTCCTTACCCCCACACACAGTTGCGCCGGATCTTATATTATATAAATAAATAGGATTTTACAATCATGATCGTTTAATTTATATGATTGTTTCCCCTCAAAGGAAAATGGCGAAGGCCATTTGTCCTATCCCTGTGATGAATGTAAAGTAATTGACAACAGAAAGCAATCATGGTGTTGCTACTGCATCTTCAAACCTAGTACTTGTTTTCCTGGTGATTTCCACTTACTACTTGACAACAACAAATTAGTACAGATGAAGGATGTTCGAGCAGGTGACATGGTATTAGCTGTAAATGTAAAAACTGTTTATAACAAATGAAGGATCTTAGTGCATATGAAATGGTATTAGCAGGTAAATGTAAAAGCTGTTTATAACAAATGAAGGATCTTAATGCGTATGACATGGTATTAGCAGGTAGATCTACAAACTGTAACAAATGAAATCTTAGTGCATATGACATGTCATTAGCAGGTAAGTCCACAAACTGTAACAAATGAAGGATATTAGTGTGTATGACGTGGTATAAGGCTTAGCAGATAAATCTACAAACTGTAACAAATAAAGGATCTTACTTCAGTGTGTATGACATGGTATTAGCTAGTAAATCTGCAAAATGAAACTAAAAAAGGATCTTAGTGCATATGACATGGTATTAGCAGGTAAATATACAAACTGTTTATAACAAATGAAGGATCTTAGTGCGTATAACATAGTATTAGCAGGTAAGTCTACAAACTTTTTATAACAAATCAAGGAGCTTAGTGCGTATGACAAGGTATTGGCAGGTAAATATACAAACTGTTTATAAGAAATGAAGGATCTTAGTGCGTATCACATGCCATTAGCAGGTAGATCTACAAACTGTAACAAATGAAGGATCTTAGTGTGTATGACATGGTATTAGCAGGTAAATCTACAAACTGTTTTTAACAAATAAAGGATCTTACTTCTTACTGGGTATGACATGGTATTAGCTAGTACATGTAAATCTGCAAACCGTAGCAAAAAAAAAGGATCTTAGTGCTTTTGACATGGTATTACCAGGTAAATATGTACAAACTGTTTATAACAAATGAAGGATCTTAGTGCGTATGACATGGTATTGGCAGGTAAATATACAAACTGTTTCTAATAAATAAAGGATCTTAGTGTGTATCACATGGTATTAGCTAGTAAATATACAAACAGTTTATAACAAATGAAGGATCTTACTGTGTATGACATAATATTAGCAGGTAAGTCTACAAACTGTTTATAACAAATTAAGGAGCTTATTGCGTATGATGAGGTATTGGCAGGTAAATATACAAACTGTTTATAAGAAATGAAGGATCTTAGTGTGTATGACCTGGTATTGGCAGGTAAATATACAAACTGTTTATAACAAATGAAGAACCTTAGTGCGTATGACAAGTAAATCTACTAACTGTAACAAATGAAGGATCTTATTGCGTTTGACTTGGTATTAGCAGGTAAATCTACAAACTCTGAAACAGATTATAATAAATGAAGGATTTTAGTACTTGTGTCATGGTATTAGCAGGTAAATGTACAAACTGGTTATACCAAATAAAGTATTTAGTTCTGATGTCATGGTATTAGCAGGTAAATCTACAAACTGTAACAAATGAAGGATCTTTGTGCGTATGACATGGTATTTGCCGACAGATCTACAAACTGTAACAAATGAAGGATGTCAGTGCGTATGACATGACATTAGCAGGTAAATCTACAAACTGTAACAAATGAAGGATCTTATTGCGTTTGACTTGGTATTAGCCAGTAGATCTACAAACAAACAAATGAATAATCTTAGTGCATATCACATGGTAATAGCAGGTAAATGTACAAACTGTTTATAACAAATGAAGGATCTTAGTGCGTATGACATGGTATTAGCAGGTAGATCTACAAACTGTAAAAAAAATTGAAGATTCTTAGTGTATATGACCTGGTATTAGCAGGTAAATCTACAAACTGTGAAACAGATTATAACAAATGAAGGATTTTAATACTTGTTTCAAGGTATTAGCAGGTAAATGTAGAAACTGGTTATAATAAATAAAGGATTTAGTTCTGATGTCATGGTATTAGCAGGTAAATCTACAAACTGTTTATAACAAATGAAGGATCTTAGTGCGTATCACATGGTATTAGGACATAGATCTACAAACACTAACAAATAAAGGATCTTTGTGCGTATCACATGGTATTAGCCGGTATATCTACAAACTGTAACAAATGAAGGATCTTAGTGCGTATGACATATTAGCAGGTAAATCTACAAACTGTAACAAATGAAGGAATGTATTGTATACACCAAAAATTGCTTCTGTAGGAATTAATTCCCCTATTATGATATAGTCTAATCGATAAATTGTGAAAAAACTGCATTTTTGGTGGCTATTTTGGATTTTATTGCCAATTTTTTCGAAATCAATAATATTTCTAATGTTTGCGCAATATACATTTATTCTTATTGTGTTTAACTTGGTATTAGCCAGTAGATCTACAAACAAACAAACAAATGAATAATCTTAGTGCATATCACATGGTAATAGCAGTGTCATTCCATGTCAAATCAACAGATTTTCTGACAATTTTCCACCACTCCATCTTAGAATTGGCTAAAAAATATATATGTCAAAATATCCATTA
>JAULBS010073143.1:0-20980 GCA_032355785.1 Symmetromphalus regularis | reverse complement strand
AGGAAATTCATTTATCTTTACAAATATACTTTAACCAACCTTCTACCACGAATAATAAAAAAGTTATCATCAATTAGCCATCTCTAAATTTATCCTTTGTTTAACTGCTGAGATATATAAATTCCTGGGGCACTTTAAGGTAGTGGAAAGTCAAGTCTTAAAGGGTTAATGGGCTTTTGTAATAGACTGAAAAAAATTTCTATATAAGATGTCACTGTCAGTATTTGGCTATGTGTAAATTGTTTTAATGACATGTATATTTTTACAGGTGGCAATGAGATGTATGCAAAAGATCCTAACTTCAAAGACTTGGTCTTGTTCTATGAATACTTTGATGGGGATACTGGGCGAGGTTGTGGAGCCAGGTATGTTGATCTCATACAGGAACATATGTGGACCAAATAATTATGTAAATTACATTTGTTTTTGAGTGGAACATAGTTTAGTTTTGTAACACCTGGCTTAAGTGCAACAGGATACAGGATTGAAAACCTCAATGGACATCCCTGGGCTACGTGTGGTCTTCAACTGGTATAATATTTATTTAACAACCTTCCAGGATAAAAGTAAACTTCAGCTATGTGGTTACTTCACTTTAAAAAAAATCTATATTCATATAAATCGGTAATATTAAAAAGTATAATATCATCTATGGCTGTGGAAGTCCTCGAAATTCAGATCATCTTGTGATGGCAGTTTAGTTCAAATAATAACAAAGTAAATACCCGATACTGATAAAATTTTTGTCATGAATTTTGAAGGTTGCTGTGCTATGTTGAAAAGTGCATATAAAATACCATTAAAATAACCACTGTAGCAGCAACAGGTCCTTTTATTGACCATGTGTCACATATACAATGATTTTCAAATCTAATGACCACTCCGTAACTCAAGAGGGGTGGTATTAGTGTTGTTTGATACAGCTTTTCTGTTCATTGTAATTGTATACATGTTTATTTATTATTTTATTTATTTGTTTGTTTATTTATTTTATTTTATTTATTTATTTGTTTATTTATTTCAGTCATCAGACAGGTTGGTCAGCATTAGCTGTTGAGTTTCTGAAGAGCTTTCACCGTCACTCAATATCTCGGAGTAGCACCAGTTCCATTAACAGTGATGACTTTCCTCACAGGACTCGACTAACCTCTGACTGCAGTCGTGACAGCAACTAGATACAAACCTTTTAGTCAACAGACAATACTCCTAACTGCTTACATGACAGTGTCCAATTCAAGCTCTGTCAAAGGAAGATTACTCTCAGACTTTATGCTGATCCCTAATCGGAAAAGATATCTGAAGTTGAGTATTCTAAATACTGGTAGTGTTATTAAGAACTTTCAAAGGAGTCTTGAAACATGTTGAAAGGGAAGTAAATCTTGCTGCAGCCATGACAGAAGAAATATATTAGAGAAGGTGATTAATCAGAGTATGTCGAAATGTGTACAGCTTCGGCAGTATAGAGGACATATAATGTACAGCTTTGAGTTAGTGCATGCAGTGAAACTTATGTATTTGTTTTTCGGTATTGTAGCCGGTGTGCTACGTAATGTCAGGGCATTGATTATCTGAATGTTGTGTTTATGGGAATGTGTTAATTCATTTCAGTATTGTTAACAACAGTTAAAAAAGATACCCTCAGTTTTTGAGTAATTTCTATGATTTTTAAATATATTTCACAAAACATCTGATGAGAAACTTTGAGTGAAGAAATAGATTACGTGCTTCCTAATGTTGAATAAAACCACAATTTGAAGGGTATTATATTATTCTAACCTTTCCATTGAGAAGAGATGGCTAAGTGCAAATCACAAAACCAGACATTTGCCCAGCTATTTTTGATTATTGCACATGATTCATAAATATTCCTGGAATGAAAATCTGAAAACTGTACTAGCATTATAATGATGTAATTATGCATGCAAAAGTACATGATAAATGTTAAAAAGTTGCCTTTTACAATTTTTATCTTTATAGGAACATTAAAAATGAATAAGGGGCAGTGTTCAAATAAATATTAACATTGCAGTGCCCTCAAAAGTTGGCAGTCACCAGCAGTAAATCGCCGCCTGTACCAGCTTTTGCCACCACCTACTTTTCATTTTTGGTAATATATATATATTATGCATACCAAGATTGCCAGCTACCATCACTGTTGTACCCTGCAAATTCTCAAACTACTGGGCCCTGATATTGTATTAAAAAAAACCCACCCAAAAACGTACATTCCACCTTTATAAAAAAAAAACGTAAAAACTTTTATACAACACTTAAAAAAAAAAATGTTTATCATGCATATTATGTGTATTATTTCATCATAATGTTAATACAGCTAGCACGTTTTCATTCCAGAGATGTTTATGATTACTGTGTAATAAGCAAAAAACAACAGACCAGTTTTTTTGTGTGAGATTCATTTGAGTTCACATAGCGCATCATTTGTGTTAGAGATGTTACTGTATTTAAGAAAACATAATCAGTAACTCATTTTGTTGGAAACTTGTCACGGATTATTTCATAAAGTTGTAACTTTTGTCATCTTAAACAGCAGCTCATTGTAGATTCTCTATCCAATATGTTTTGAATACCGTATTCCACATAATACTGTTCAGTGATTAAAAAATTTCATTAAGTGGAATTTTGTGTATCAGACAAGTTTACAATCAGGAAAAATTATGTGTAGGATTTTTATTCATCAGCAAGTATTTAATCAGATTATCAAACCAATAAAGGTGTTTAAAATTGCTTTAATTGAAAATATTTTTTCCCATAATTACATGATTTTGTATGCATAGTTCACTGAAAACTTAATGATGCATTCATGATTTACAAGTTTTACCATGTTTGAAATCAGTTCTGAAGTGAAATAGATATTTTTAGAACAGGTAGGGGGAGATTATTATGTCGAATACGGTACATTGTATTGTGTTCTTTATACAAAGCATCATTGTTGTCCTCAGTGTGAATTTCTGTTAGCAGAGTTGTGAAATAGAAGACCTCCATACCTCAGCATCTTAACCTTCACAAATAAACTTCCATGTAGGTTGTTACATTCATTAATGATAGCAACGGCATATGACCCAGTGGAGCAAGGGGGTGGGGTAACTGCCCTCCCACATTTGGGCAAAACGGGGAAATTTGGGCAAAGTCAGAAGACAAAATGAGAATTTTGAACTTGTTTTTGGGCAAAACAACCCCTCTTCCCCCTTAACCAAATAGTCACTATACCCTCATTTGTGATAGTGAAGTTTTTCTTTATACATACATGTAAAATGACTTTGTTGTGAAAGTCCCAATTATGTTCCAGTTTCTACTGTATGAATATTGCTGGTCCTAGGAGAGTAATTTAATGGTAGCAGCATGACATTTTGGTGTCCTATCCCTTAACAATTACATTTGCCTTTTTATGTTCCAGTTTCTACTGTATGAATATTGCTGGTCCAAGGAGAGTAATTTAATGGTAGCAGCATGACATTTTGGTGTCCTATCCCTTAACAATTACATTTGCCTTTTTGGCCTAGATGTGTCAAAGCAAACACCATCAAGGACAAATTCCAGTCCCTGTGGTCCAATTTAAAACAATAAAAATTATAATAATTACATTAACGTGATTCTGAATATGCCACCATCGATTCCCATAAGACTTCATAGTACCTTAATATTCTATCAAAACTAATATAGGCCTATAGTATGTGAATTGTGTTTATAATCAATAGTTAGTTTTAAATGTGTTCTGTAACATTATGGTTGTGCACAATCAATTTTCCACCTCATTAATGTTATTGTGATCAAGAGATTAAATTTATGTGCCTTAAATAACTTTAGACCTGACTAGAATTATCAATATTTACATTATCATAGCATGTGCTATATCTGAATACCTGTTGTGCTAGTCAACATTTTATGCAACTGTAAAGTGGTATCAGTATTTACAAAGAGATATGTTCCTCACCCAGTAATAATTCAGAAAATGTTGATAATTTTGGATGATGTCCCAGCCTTGTCACAATTCCCAAATAGACAATAACCTCTTTCCCCAGTTAATATATTTTTCCTTAAATGAATGGCTTTCATTTTATATGATTTAATTTTTGAAAAGCTATGTTAATAAGAGAAAGCATGTTAAGAAAAGTATTATCATCTAGTTAATGTATTTTACAAGTTTGGAAACAAATCTGACATTATGACAGTGTGCAGAGTTAAGTATTCCGTTTAACAGGTTAAATTTCTGATGTTCAGTGTGTGAATTGAAGACTTGCTTGCAAGAATCCAGAAACCCTTGTCGAGGCCATTTTGAGAAAATAAGGATTTTGTGATGGGTTACCGGGTTATGACAAACATTGAAAATATAACAGTATAATTTTATAACAATTAACTTTTCAGATTGTTCTCGCAACCAAACTGTTATCCAAAAAGAATTTTTTTTGCACTTTTGTATTGTTTTAACATGAGTGTCATTATGAAGGTAGTGTTTGCTTTAATAAATCCAATGTGGTTTACCAGGTATAATGGTACCAGAAATGTCAAAAAAGTGGGTTACTGGGTTCTTGCACGCAGATCTTCAATTTTACTTGGACTACTATTTTTGAGAGAGGGCTGAGTTATCAGTATCTATTTTATTACCACTTGGCTTATTCAATTACCATCATAAAAATATTCTCATATAACCTTAAATCTTTGTTGTTAATATAGTGCACTGTCCAGTCAAGGTCGATTCTGTGGTCCCATATATGAATATTGACTATTGTAGTCCTGTGTTAGAGTTGATAACACTTGTCTAAATTACCGAAATTTGTCAAGTGTCTTGACAACTCATATTTTGTGTATGTTGTGATTATTATGCATTTGTTTTACAAATGATATTTGTTTTAAATACTTGTATTTCTTTTACTGCATGTATTTTTTTTAACTGATCTTTCTGGGAAACTGTTGCACTGTCCAACTTTTTGTAAAGTATTATCAAATACATGCAGATGGTAAAATGTTTTAAAATATTATGTACCAAAGGCATGTTCAGGAGGGCAAACACTTGCAATTTCTCAGTAGACTAGTTTTTGCGTGTAATGTTAGAGAAATGTTATTATAAAAGACAGTTATAACCAGTCAAGTTGTGAGTGCTCACTCTCCTGAACACACCGCTGCCATTGTGCATATGAACACTAGCCAAATATATACCTCAGCAAATGCTGCTTTTATAAAAATAAATATTAGAAAAAATTGGTACTTAAGTTTTACTGAGGTGTGTTTGAAATTTGTTTTTCATTTACAATGAAAGGATAAAATTATCAAGACATTAAATATATTTTGATTTAGTTATGTGTGAAAATCATGTTATGTACATGCATGTGCATGTAATATACATTAATTGTATCGCCTTTATTTGAGAATATGATGTTACCAACATGTTAAAAATAAGGGGCAGTGTAACAAATAAGTACTAACATCATGCATTCCACCCTTTGTTCAACATCCAGTTTAAATGCTGTTAAATTACTTTTGTTATTCTTATGTGCTGGTAACAATATTTGGTCCTCCAAAACGAAATGACATTTTTCAATTTATTTGTTTAACCGTACTTAATATTGCATTTTTAAGTGTCAAACACATGGTCATAGTGAATTTAGGATATTATACCTTATTTTAAAAGGTTCATCATTTGTTGGTATTGGAGTTAGGAAAACAACAAACTACCAGTTTATGAATACACTAAACTTTGTTGTGAGTAATACTGTTTTCAATATCACTGGTGTGGGAAATGGGGGAGGGGGGGCCACAGCGGTGGCACATGCTTCCCTCCCTTTTTAGATATTTCGTATATACAGATTCATTTTCGAATTATATATATATGTAATTATCTGTGTCCCCCATTTTCGTCACCACTGAATATATTTATCTCAGGGGATTTTCTTTTTTTTAAATAAATCTTTGAAAATTGGTGCTTAATGAAATGTATCAAATGAAACTTTTACAAATGTGTTCCGTTCAAGTCAACGAGATGACTTAATTAGTGCTGTGTGCTACATTACTATATGTGCCATTTTTAAAAATGTATAATTATGCATTTTTTACCGTTATATAAAAAAAAAAATATTTACTGTAGTAATGGATCTATATACATATAATCCTATTAAACATGTTAAATGAATTGTTTTTGTTGTGTATTTGTCAGATTGCCTTGGAAGATTAATACAGGGATTATGCAGCAATTGTTTATAAAGTTGAAAATACTAATTTGTAGTTGGAAAAATTCCAACTTATCAATTACATGTATTTCATAATTTTCTTTTCTTTTTCATGTTTGCTGTGGATCAAAGTGTAAACTGATTTAAACTCGGCAAATCAATAATCTTTAATAATGCAGAACATCCTTTCGGTCATAATGAACATTTAAAAAAAAACTACCAGGCACAATTATTCTTTGACAAAATATAAGAAATTAGGCACATTTTTTTTTTTATTGTACAGGTTTATTCCATCTTGCTATTCATTAATCCAGCCCTCCTTGAAATTGGTGATATACAAGAGGTCAAGTTCATTTGGATTCAAACTTCTACAAATTATTTGTAAATATTAAATTCCAGCAAGTGGTATATGATGCATTCCCAGATTAGTGTTATTAAATAAAATAACCAGAGTACATAGATTTATTGGATGTCAAATATTTGGTTATTTCGTGAGCTAACCTCGAATGGGTTTTGAATCACTGTCATCAGATATTCTACCACTGGTCCACATAGCCTCACAAAGAGCACGTGGATTTATTAATCATTGGCTACTGGATGTCAAACATTTGGAAATTGTCAGGTGTACCCCAGGTTGATAGTCACATCTTTCATTAAATAATTGTTCTTAATCATCACAGCATACTGTTTTAATTGGTATCCATTTGCAGTCAAACACCATATTTGCAACATGGTCTAAGGATGAAAGCAGTCCCTCTACAATACAGGGCAGCAGATTTCAGAGATTTTGTTGTATGTCATATGGACAATGGTAACCGAGTAGAATATCCACAGCACCTCAGCCAAATGCACAGTGACATTTACTGATGTTTCTTTTCTCAATAATATACTCAACAAAATAAAAGGCCAGTGGATATTTTCAGTATTTCTCTAATTGTAACCAAAGAGTGCATTTGTTAATGTTTTCACAAATTATTGACAATCTCATAGCTTTTTTTTTTGTGTCATGGATACAAATTTCACTAATGTTTAGAAGACATCATTTTGTTATACAATCACTAACAAAAAATGACCAAAATGCTAACTAGCTCTCAATTAATTTTGTTGAGTATATTTCTCTAAAGTGAACATAAATGACCATGAACTTAAAGCTAAATGAACTTCAGAGATAGAAACAAAATGCCTAAGGCAAGTAATAACTGGGAAAACTAGGTAGTTCGTCTATGATCATGTAATGTATGTCTATAATAAATGATGGTTAAATCTAAAGAAATGTGTTTTCCTTAACAAAATATATGCTAGTATCATTCAAATTTCTCCCCAGTAATTTATACTCGGCTGGGATGAGTGCTAGTTTCTGCCCATACGTAACTTTTTGTCAGTAATGAGATAAAATATAAAAATTTCAATGATAAACTAAGAAACAGGAAGCAAAAATATCCATAAATAAAAACATCAGTTTTGATGAACAGCACTTAGTGACCATAAAATTACAAGGGACTGAGTAGCAGATTTTACATGCAAGACAGAACAATGTAATTCAAGGTCACACTTGTCACAGAATTTATACATATAAATTCCAAGTTTTTGAAGTTTCTTTCCATACAAAATTATATTCACATTTCTACATGTATATTTTAATGGACATACTAAAAAAAAGTAATTTTCAAAGAATGCAGGATGACAATGATTCTTTATTTACAAAAATAAAATGAATGCTATGATAATCAATGACAATGATGGATTGTACATACATAACTTAAGTAACAGTCTACTTATATTGTACGAATTCCAACAGAAACTGTTTTTGTACAAAGATTACTTCACATCTTTGAGAAACACATACAGACACAAACCATGCCCATGTTATCAATTTCAAACAGTCATTTGTCCATAATTTCATATCACACCCAATACAAAACACAATAGTTCTTTTAAGATTTCAAGAATAAGCAAAACAAAATGTTACATAGCATGATCACATTTAGAATGCATTAACAGTTTAGGAACACAGCGCAATGTAACAAGACTGAATATTTCTAAGCACTTTTGTTCTCCCAACGAACTGCCAAAATTTCTTCTTTCAATTCAGTTTAGAAATGAAGTGAGTTAATTACAATGAAGGAAAATTGTAACTTCAGACAAACATAAAATCACTGCTTTGCACTGGAACATATTAGGCGTACAGGTCTTCTCTATCAGCCCCAACTATTTCTGCATCCTCCATGGTACTGAAGTTGAGGAAGTGGGATGGACGGTGAATTTCATGATAGAATTCTTTTGGATTGGCTAGCTGCAGATCATACTTCATGTTGGGGTCATGGCGAACACCTAAAAAATAGAACAGCATGACTTTTATATGGCAGAACATTTAAGGTAGCAATACCTGCTTTAAATTGCACAATCACAAAAATCTAATCATTACTGACATCCTGCTTACTGAATACAAAACTATGAGCACCTCTGCAAAGTCACCAAATGTAGCCTTTGTGTACAGAATGGATCATTTTTCGTGACCAAAGACTATTCAAAATAATTATTAAAATGAAGTAGTTTAATGTAATGAAATTTAACAATTGTTTAATATGCTTGTTGAATATGCATTATATCAAATTATTAATAACAGGAAAATGTATGACTATTTTTAGGTATAAAAATATGAAAAATTCTCAATCTATGTAACAAGGAACTTTAACCAATGAAAGTAAAGTTTGTTTTATTTAATGACGCCTCTAGAGAACATCGATTTATAATCTTATCAGTGGCTATTGGATGTCAATCACATGGTCATTCTGTATATGTATTTAGAGGAAACCCGCTGCCGCCATATTGGCTCACTCTTTCCGATAAGCAAGGACAGCACATACCAGTCTTTGATAAACCAGTTGTGGACCAATGGATGGAACGGAAAATAGCCCAAACTGCATATGGGTCCACTGAGAAGGATCGATCCGATGACCGACAGGTTCACAGGTGGACACCCTACCTTTTGAGCTACATCCCGCTCTTAACCAATGACGTCTATCAAAATAATTTGTGGTATGTTGATGAACGTACCCATGAAGTTATAGTTCCAGGAAGCCTGGTTAGGAACCATGAAGAAACCCAGGAACCTGTCCGACAGCAACATCTGAACACGCTCATAATGTGAAGGCAGGTAGCCCTTGGGGTTGTTTCCAGTGTCCTTATTCTGGCGACCCCATTCATACCCACTAGGTGTCAGTTTGTAGGCAGTCAACGAACATGAACCAGGTGTGAAGCTAAAACAAGACACAAACAGGGTTACAGTTAAAAAATAATCACTTAAAATGTTTTATCATTAGTTAGTACAAATATATCACTAGTTAAAAATGATTGTATCACTATTAGTAAAGAATCATTCAATGACTCAATTTACAGTCATTTATCTTTTATTTATGGGTTATATTTTTCGTTTAATTATTGCTCATTTGTTTAATTTTCAGTTTTTTGAAACTGGTTTAAATGCCAAGTGTTTTATTGTTTATTAGCATTTAACAACAAAAATAATAACTTGCTACCCCTAATTTCACTGACCTGCATGTTATGACAACAGTTTTCTCTCCATCCCAACTAGAGTTATCCGACATGATCTTAGCGTGACTGGTGATGTCCTGTGGAGACAACTGTGGCAACTCATTAGGCTGTGTGTGAATCCAACCAAGAGGTTCCATCTCCTAATGATTAAAAACAGCAAGTATTAGTCAAACAACATTTACAGTCATACTTAATTTACTTTAAATGACAACATGTTAACACAGTGCTTTTGAAAGTGGAGTGGGGGGGGCACAGAGACTGAAAATTTTTTATTCAGCCAAAAAAAGATAGCTTTAGTGATGTTTTTATTAATTGTCTCCTAAAAAGATTGGGGCTATAGTCCTCCTCGGCTCCACCATCCCTGTAACACAAAGATTTTTTAAACAAATATGCCAACATTAAAAGTTATCCAACTGTATATAGAAAATACAGACTCACTTTAAGGTACTCATGGTCTGGCAGAATGCTGGGAAGGTGAACTGTCTGGTGAGTTCCCCACTGCGGAGGCATCACAATACATCGGATCTCCTTCACCTGTGGGTTGTCAGTCGGGCTAACTCCATACAGGTAGCCAGCAATCTGAAACACAGAACAATATTTTTTTAAATGTATTACATATTCAAGAAATGTGTTTTGACAAAGTTCTCAATATAAGTGTGAACCAAGTTTTTATATTCAGGAACCTTAATTTTGTATGCAACAATTCTGTCATCTTTCATATGAACTTTCTCACTGCTTTTGATCAACTAGTTGTGGAGAAAAAGCAACAAAATCCCATAGCTTTGGGTGCAGAATGAATAAAACAGAACTATCATATAAACATGTGTTCACCTGAGCTCTCAGATCGGAGATGATGATGAACTTCTTGAGGATGTTCTTTGGCAGGATGTAGGTGTACCCTGTTTCCTTGATGTCATCCGAAGACACGTAGATGTGGTTGGTTCTCAGATGGAGGTTAGTAGCAGAGATTGCTCTCACACGCCACTCAGTCTTCGACGAGAACGTCTGCGACTCATAGTTGCTGGTTGTCGAGGTGATTATCTCGTCTCCATGCTTGTTCACTGTGCGTGTCGTGGTGGCTGTCAGCTGCGACTGTTCTTTCGTCTGCTTCTCAATTTCAGCTATCTGCTGTCTCTGTGCTGATGGAGCTGAAATCTCCATACCAAGGATAATGTCTCTGATTTCAGACTGGGTCAGAGATGCAACATTCACACTAAACACAATGTAAAACATTCATTATTATGCAATTTGCAAAGAGGAATTATGATTATAAAACATTGCAATTAAGAAAATGTCTGTGGAAAAATAAATGCTGTGTAGAAATAGTGTTCACAGCATTTTCCATGGCAATTTTAGTGTTCACAAGTTTACAACTGAGTCTGTTTAGGAAAAAATACATCTTGCAAAAAGTGCCACAGAGAATGAAAACCTCTGCGGCAATCTCCACAGCATTATCGACTGCAAAGGGCAATTTCAGGGGATGGATTAAATATTAATTTTCTAGACTTTAATCTGCAGAATTATTTTAAACACTTTAGAAAGGCTGCTGCCAAGTGTCACTGAATTATAATGATTAATACAAAAATTACAGATAGACAAACAGGTGACTTCTGTATCACCTAAAGCCTTGAGTATGTCACATATACTGCATATAAAGTTTAACTTAATTACGATGTTTCATTTTAAATTACAGCTGATATTCTGTCTATACACATATGGATAGAATCAGTAAAAAAGAAGGCTTTAAACAAACATTCTTACTTGTTTTTCTTGCCATAGTCAGCGAGAATGAGATCTTTAAGCTGAACCTCTATCTTCATCCATTCCTCGTCTGACAGCGTCGGCCAGATGTGGTGGATCTCGGTCACCGTCGTCTTGTCCGGTTTCAGAATGATCTTTGTCTTGTCATTGTTCACATGCAGTGCACGCAGAATTAAGATCAGACGTGAGAAGGCCTGGACAGCGAAACAACTTATTATTATATGAATGTGATATTTTTTCTTTGATATGATAAAAAAAGGCATGTATAAATAGCGACAAATCTGATTTTACCCAATTGTATCAGGAAGATTTGGTTATAAGATAAACATCTTCATTAACTTCTGAATTATTGAGCCTCGGTGGTCAAGCTGTAGAATGTCAGAATCTCAAGCTGATGACAATGGTTCAAAACCCATTGGAAGCTGGCTCACATTGGACTACGTATCAAAATAACCAAATGTTTGACATCCAATAGCTGATTAAGAAGTCAATGTGTTCTAGTGGTGTCATTAAAAAATAATAATAATTTCTGACTTAATACTGAACACAACCAAAACAACGGAGACAGAAAAACTAAATATAGATGAAAAAGACATCTTTTACTACTGATGCATTAACAGAAACAGTACAGAAGTTTGAACCATTACGTAGCTCAAAACACACTAAACTAGAAAAACAAACAAAACTCACTGTGTATGAAGAGATTGTTTTCAGCCAGTCATCGTACAGGTTGAACAAAACCATCTGAGGTTCTGTGGCTTTCAAAATCAAGTCTCCAAATTTCTCAACCTGAGAAAGAAAAAACAAATGAAAATTAAAAATTGTATTAGTTCGGTGATTTGTGAAAGCAAATTGTTTTATTTACCTATAAATAATTAGAATAATACCAGATATGTTGAAGAAAGTAACTGAAAAACAGCAACTAACATCTAAGACAATATCAAAAATAAAAATAATGATATAATATAGATGTTACCTTAAGACAAGCTTGGAAAGGCAACTGCAGTTCACTTCCCTTGATAACAATATTGGGAAAGTCAAGCAAATGCACCTAAAACAGAACACAAGTGGTTAAGTCACAAAATATTCAATAAACAGCTATACATAAATGTACAGGGGAAAAAATGAGAACATTTGAAGCCCATGGCTCTGAATTTGGGAAATTTAGCATTAACAAAAACAAGGTATGAATTTTTAATTGAACTTAAAAATATTAATCTTAGAATAATACAACAAAACTACACGTATTTTTAACCTTATTAACTCATCTATTTACGTGTTTATATGATAACAGATAAAAAGTTACTTTCAGAATTAATTTTTGTACTCCAATGCAGTATACACTCTATGTACACATTGGGTATAAAAATGTTTTTAAAAACATCACTGGACAGACATTGGAAGTCTAACAACAAAGGTGATAAAATCATGTTCAATATATGTATTTAAATCTAGAAAGACATGAAAAAGAAAAGAAAAACTACTGAATAAACACCTCAAGTGGATCCAACATTCCCTTCCTGGTGACGATGATCTGTTTCGGCTGTTCCTCAACTGGCAGTGATCGGATCAAAGCAGCCACTTCCTCTGCAGTCTTCCATTTAGCTAACTACAAACACATAATAATTTATCAAACTTACACAAATTCAATACTGTGCATTTTTCAGGATCTAGTGAATTTTCTCAAACCTAATTATCAAATGACATTTATTTTCAAACATCCCCTACCGATTCCCAAAGACAGACACTTCGTGGAGAATTAAAGTAAATAATACCTGACCAAGACGTTTCTGTCCAGCCCACACTGACGTGTGAATAATCTTGAGGAAAAGTTGTCCTGTTCTCGGGTTGAAGATAAAAATAGCACCATTAATTGGCTTCGTTGTCAAGTTGCCCTCAAATGTCTGTAAGAAATAAAATATTTTTTAACTGTATGGAGAAACATTTTCTTCATGAAATTACATTTTTAACAATTTTTTGTAGTAAATTCATATACTTTAAAATTGTAACCTGATAAAATATATTTCAGTTTATTTTCATTCTTATAAAAATAAAAATAAATATTTATAATACAGATATTTTACTTACTCAGTATAATGTCATGGAAATTAGTGAGTTAATAATGGACAAAAATAGATAAAAACTAATTTATAATCCTTACCTTGTGAATGGTGACTCGGTACACGTTGGTGTCATCCACGAACCAGATGATCTGGTTGGAGAACAGTTCTCCATAGTTCTGCGAGCTCAGGTACGGCTCAGTTGGCTCTGAAGAATAGAGTTGCAGCCCCTTCCTAATGCGTTCCCGCAGCACATACAAGGCAGGGTTGGATTTCATGATCTTTGCCATTGCCTGCTGAATCAGTGGCTTCGCACCAGGGAACCAGTTTCCATAAGCACTGTGTTAATTATAACAACCCATTACCACAAGTATTCTATTAACTGAATGGTTGTTATAAGCACTGTATTAATAACAACTATTACCCCAAGTATCATACTGCAGCTACAAAATTATTACAAACAATACAAACTATTCAGTTTCTTTCACAAGAACAAATCTACTCCGCTAACAATTATCTAAAAAAAAACATTTATAGTAATTTTATAAATTCCTCCATTTTAATTTGGAAAAAGGAACAACTCTTGATAAAATATTTAAAATCATTATTTAGGTGAAAAAAAACCCTTAAAATACAGGGTAGTTAAACTATATTACTCAAAAGAATTGAAGGATCAAAGAAAAGTTTTTGATCATTTTTGTAAGTATATGTTTTAAAGCCAGATATAACTTTATTATGGAACATGCAATAATTTCAATTTTCAATAGAATTTTTTTTAAAGTTAACCCAAATTTCCTTTTCGTGGATTTGAAGCAAGAATTTAGTCAGACAAAACTGACCACCTGCCTCGAAACACTCATTGTGACACTTCATGCACCATTTGTAGGAGTTTTGCATGAGTGTCTTTCCAAGAATGCCTATTTTAGCAATAAAAGGGATGTGCATTTTCCTTTCATCATTACTTTAAATTTTAGCTTCTCTTATATTTATATGCAAAAATAGTTTTAATCCTTCATTTCTTTTGAGTAGTATATTTAATTTGTTTGAAAGGAAAGGTTTTTACCTGTGAAGATTGTAAGCCAAATCTATAGCCACAAGTACCCCAGTAGGTGATGGGTAGATACTCATGTTGTCTGTAGTATAGTCGAGGTACTTTGCTCGAGCATATCTCTCTACATCATGAGAGTCGTAGTCTCCCCACCTCAGCTGGATGTCAAGCCAATACTTCTGTGTTGTGGCACCATCCATCACATCTCTGTGTACAAAACAATGAACAGATCAGAAACACATACAAGATCCAACTTTTTTAACAAACATTATGTACACAAGATTTTATGTATCAGTGGAATAATCAATCGCATTAATTCCTGAGAATGCCAGAAATGTTTCACAACACCCCAACACATTATCATCTGCTTTAATTGCCATGTGACAATCAATGGTGACAATTTATTCACATAAGGTCTTTATTTGTAGAAGATCAATACTAATGCTGTTCTATCAAAAACTGTCATTTCATTTGTGATTTGTGTTTTGTGCATTACACCTGGCTAAATGAAAAATGAAGCATATGTAGCAGCAACAAACTTGACAATAAAATATGAACCTCAATATAACTCCTGAAATTTTAACCTAGACAATGGTTTCTGAAGAAGTTTCAGTAAATGTTCTGAATAAATTTATTTTTGAAAGCCAACATTTAGTCATTAGAAAATACTAACTTGGAGTCTGCTAATAATGATGGCTTAGAGACATTCCACTTATATGCAGCAAAAAGAAGGATGTCAGCACAGGAGCTGTTCATTTTGTACGACTTTCGTGGATGAATTGTTTCCTTCTGGACTGTCTCAATCTCAAGGGCATCTAACTCCTGATCAAACACCTACAAACAAAGTTGATGTGAATATTATTCAAAACATATGACTACCATTAAAACTGGATAATTTTGATTGGTAGTGCTTTCATTCAAAAATATTCTATATAAACTAAAAACAAATCCACACAAGAGTTATATTCCTATCTACTACAGGGTTCAG
Organism: Symmetromphalus regularis; assembly: GCA_032355785.1. Lineage (NCBI taxonomy): Eukaryota > Metazoa > Mollusca > Gastropoda > Neomphalida > Neomphalidae > Symmetromphalus > Symmetromphalus regularis. The sequence continues at coordinate 5,386 of JAULBS010073143.1, read as the reverse complement.
TTAAGAAGTCAGTAGTTTTAACAAACAAATTCAAATTTTTAACAGCCTGCCCCAAATTTTTTAAATTTTCTTTTCTATCCCTAGTGTGTCCTAATACAATGACCACAAAAGGAAATAATTACTGTGCCTCAAGTAAAAAGCCCATATGAGACTTTTAAATGTTTTTGAAGGACCTAATCTGGGCCCTTATCATAAAGCTTAGCTACAAATGAAACTGATTTTTTAAATTTTGTTTAAAGACACCATTAGAGCAATCTGCCACTAATGTCAAACATTTGTAATAACGTGTAGACTAAAGTGTAAGGTAGCCTTTATCCTGAGAGATCACAGTCCTACAAAATGTAGACTTAGTCTGATTTTATTAAAAAGATATAATTGAGCAGACTAAGTCTTAATAATTAACTCAGACTGAACTCTTTATTACAAAACCTAAGATTTACGTTATTTCACAAAGCAATCACAGAGTAGTCACAAAGCACAACCTCCCACTGTACGACATACATAGATGACTTACCTGACAGAGATCCATGACGACACTCTCGTGGATCTTCTGCCACAAATGGGCTCTGAAGATCTGGATGAGTGAGATTTTCAGTGTGGGGATCTTGCCATGCATGAAGATACCAGTCAGATCAAGCTGTACTTGGAAACCAACATACACCTGTAATCAATCAATATCACTCAAGGTATATCAAGGTATATTTTTTTAACGAAAGAATAATAATCATAAAATCCAACAATATAGCTGAAACCAATTAACTTCAATCAGTTAATCAAGGCATGTTGTTTTTAAAAAAGAGAATAATAATCTTAAAATCCAACAATTTGAATAAAATTTATTCTTTGAATCTTTTGTGACATAGGCACACAGCGTCCCTGTTATCAAGAAGTCTTGAATGTGACAGCAAGCTGCATGCAGGCAGTATTACATAAATATCTATGTCGTTCAGTCCTTTATTTTAATTTTATCACAGACACGAAAGCATTAAGAATGATTATTTCATAATAAGGAGTACATGTATAACATCTTAGTTATTTAAAAAATAATTAATAATATTGATGGTCAAAACTATTGTTGAATTAAATCAGTTTGTGACATGCTTGGTATCAATGAAATGCAAATGATGATTGAACAATTTATTAATGATAGTGTTTTAACATTTCAGTAATACATTGTTTTAATGTCATTATTATCAATGAAGCAGAAGGTACAACACTGACTCTCTACAACTTGGGTTTATGAAATATACTTTCAGTAAAAACATCAACACAAAACAGTCTGGCAGCCAGCTGTATGACATTAGCTCCCCTACACTGAACATAAGACTTGGTTAAAACCAATTAAATGTTTGCTTACATTTGCTCTGTTGATTGTAGGAGACCACCACAGAGTGAATCGACGGTTTGGAATTTGATTCAGACCCGATCTCTGTGCATTGGTCAGCTTCTTGTACTTCATAGATTCCTCAAAACCACTTGCTTTCTCCCTGAAAACCACAATTAGTTTAAATTTAATTAGTCACCCCAAAATTATCTCTATGTACAAAAAAAACAAAAAATCTATCAACAATTATAACATTTAAGATAAGAGATAGATAACAAAACTGAAATAAAACAGTTGACTGGCAAAAATCAGGAAGAGCAATGGATAGTAACAAGTGTCAAAATGAGGTAACAAATTTCTGCTGGACCCATAGTCCAACAAGCCATAAGTCTTCTTGCCTGAATTACAAGTTGCTTGTTAACACCTCAAACCTACAAAAAAGTGCAATTTAAATTTTACTTTGCCATTAACAAAATTTTGATAGAATTCTTCCAAAACATTTTATCATACCAAATTGTAGGTCTTTTAATCAATATTATGAGTTTATTATAAACTCACCAAAACAAACCCTCCCATGTTGGGAAGTATGTGCCTTTGAAGAGTGTGTGCTCCAAGATTCCTTCCACACCACCAAGTGCCTGGATCATATCAGTGCGGTAGTTGTTCAGGTTCCACAGCTTGCCGTCGTGCCGCTGGTGTGTCCACCAGAACGGGTTCTGTTTGAGAACCTGATACTGTTTGAAGTCTGTTCGAACTCGCCAACCCTTGTCATATGCCAGTGTGTGTCTGTCCTTCTGAAACAATGTGTTGATACGTGGAATTCCACGGTCCCATGAGTCCTCCAAATCTTCAAGAGTCAGTCGTCTGTATAATATTTGAGCAGTGTTATTGAACTATAATGTGTAAGTAACAGAGTAAAAACTGCAAAAAATATAACTTAGAAATGATTAAAAAAATTGTTTAAAGGAATTCATTCGTCATATCAATAATAATGTTTAACACTGGCTATTATCTGTCATACATATTGTCAACATTGTCTAGAGCATGATTTCCAAACAAATTCTTTAAATAACAGTAAATGTTATTTTATTTCCACCAACTGATTTCACCTCTCACCTGTTTTGGGCATTAGCCTCTTGTCGTTTCAGTGCATATTCTGCCCACACTCGCTGTGAGTCAATAAACTCACTCTCCCAAGGCATGATGTACCTGAAAAATCATTTAGAAAACAAGTTATAGAGCTCTAATGAAAAATATCATTATTTAATATGTTGACTATATATACAATGACTGTTAAATGTTGCAAGGATCTGGCAAACATGATAAAACCAGTAATTTGAAGCACTAATATGTAATTTCATCATTCATTCAATAAAAGACAGAAAAATGCACACAAAAATTTTTTAAATGTAAAAGAGATCCTAATCCTAGCTACAAAAATGTTTACAACGGAACAAATAATATCCCTCCTAAGTATCAACATGCAAAATATTGAAATAGTTGAAGAAACTGAATCGATTTAAAAAATATGGATATACAATCAATTTAGTTTACCTGTAAAGATTGGGAATAAGCTGATCTTCATCGTGACTCATACCGGAACGGAAATGAGTAATTCCTACATCAGTCTGTTTAGACCAACGCAAGTCTGACTGCGGAATCAACACATGACCCATCGACAACATTCCCAGACCACCGAGTTCCTTGGGTGTGTAGAACACAACAGGAGGGAAACGACTTGGCATCTTGGAGTTGAGACCAATCTTAATACGTGTCTGGATCTTGTTCTCACACTTGACTAGCAGGTCAAGCAATTCCTGAGTGTTGACAACTGCCTCACGGAAATATGTCATTAGACCAATCAAAGCAGTGTTCCACTTGTTCACAATCTGATCAAAATAGCAACATTGTTTTAAGACACTAAAGGCTTTCTAAGGAAAATATACCAAAAATTTAAAAAAAGAAAATAATAATAAACTTTTATAAACAATAATAAACAAGTTATGGCTAAACATTTTAGAACAATTATTCAAGACTGTGCAAAAAATCGTTTTAATTTTTACTTTTCTCTTTTTTTTTGTAGAGAAAACCGAAATGTTATCAGTGTTTTCAAAACAAGGTGGCGGGCGGCGCATTTACCGGTCTATTTGCAAACTTGTGCCGTCTACATTCCACATAATAAAAAAAAAACTAGTTCATTTAAAGTATCTCCTCCTCCTATTCTCTTCCTTCCAACTCCTACTCTCAAATCAAATGAAAAGCCTGTGTTGTGGTTTTTACTCAGTCTGAACTGGACATTTAGATAAATGAGAATCAATTTTTGTACAAAAGCTATAGAAAATATCAATAGACAGTTTGATAAACCAATGCAAATGGCATTCTGTAAATAACACGGAAAGATGAAAAACTCATACCTTTGTAAAAGTGGTTGACCCAGATGCCATCAGAATTTGTCTCACTCGGTTGTGGAACCTGTGCATTGACTCATCATCTACTCGGAGGAAACACTGTGCTGTCCGCTCCTTTGTCACCTACAAATTATAACTAGTCAATTAATAACTTAATTAAACAAATACACTTTAAAAAATTCACACTAAACAATGGTACAATTTGTAATGTTTGGATCAGCACAGAAAAAGCTTGTATGTAGGTACTTGGATGTTGTGTAAAATAATGTTTCTAGCAAAATAATAAAAAGCTTAACATATCGTAAGTATATCAATGTTTTATATTACCTAGACATGCCTACCCATAGAAAACCCTTTTAGGAATGTAGGGCCCATAAACATGATTTCTCAGGAAATCTTAGGGTTCTGTCAATAATGCATTAAACGTGACAACTGAATTGTTCTTTCGAGATGTTAAATGATCATTTGCTTTAATATTTTCTAATTCTATTAACAACTCCACATATATTGTACATTTAATAATGTTGCACGTGCTGTAATACAGCCTCTTACAGACATCGCACCATCCATGTCTGATGCTAAAGTTATGCAAATGCCCTCAGTGGAACAGGACTCTGACAACTTTAGAGAGAAAAACAATAAAGAAATTAAAATTTAGGTGACATGGCCAGCCAGCGGAAAGTCTGTAAATATTATGGAGAAATTGGAAGGTAGGCAGGTCTGTATTACCTCATTCTGGAGATTCCAGACACCATCTTTGTGTGTGAACTCTTCGTGTGATGTGCGACACTTGGGAAGGATTCGACACTCGAAGCCACACATGTTGAATAGCAGATTGGGATTGTCCTTACTATACACAGAAACAAAGCTGCTTTCCCACTGAATTGTCGTCACAGAACGTGGAAGGCGATTCTTGATGTCCCAGAACACAGCACGACCCCTATACAAATTATTTTAACTTTAGTAAATACATTTTTTATAAACATTTATGTAGAAATATTAAACTTTTTGCAAGTATAATGTAAAGATTATTTAAAACAAAATAAAAACTGCAGGAATTATTGGGAGTCTGATATAGCACAAATAATGCAGCCAATGTGTTTTTATTTTGTTTACTGAGATAAACAAAACAATTTTTAAGGTTTTTTTTTGTAGAATATTTTTTGAAATGGTAATTTAATTTTAACTGTTTGTACCAATTTCAATTTTAAGTGGTTAAAAATGTCTACAAAAAACTAAAATATCTTACTGAAATCTAATCAATCGCTATTTGTAAATTCAAACCCACACCATAAGATATCATTTATTTTCTTTACTTTAACACTTACAGATTGACATCGTGTTTCATCAGTCTCATTCTTGAGTCCCGAGGCCAGCACTTCTTGTTGTTATATCCCACAATATTCTCATTGTTGGGGTCAGGATGTTCAGTCAGGTAACGCTGGATCAGATCTCGAGCTTCTTCTGCACTGAATCTGAAAGAGGAAAACAAAATTTTAAATAATAAGAATCCACAGTATTAAACTACAAACCACTTTTGACCATTTCTTTCTACTGATTAGGACAGTGCCCTGTTTTTCAAAGCAAGGTTAAGCTAACCATGGGTTAGTTGAATATTTCAAAACCAAATTATAAATCATTGCAAATAGTAATT
>JAULBS010073132.1:0-20985 GCA_032355785.1 Symmetromphalus regularis | reverse complement strand
AATAGCAGAAAGTAAAGAATAGGAACATTTGTTTTAACAATACAACAGCACATTGTTTAAAAACATAGCAGCATTTTTATCATCCAAAATGCTGTGTTTGGAATATCACAAAGATGGATGACAATCACTACCTGGAAGTGCGGAGCACAAAGCCAGTGGTTTTTCTGAAAGTGGGGGTGGGGGAATGGAGCCAGAGGGTAGTGTGCTGTGTTTGCTATTGTTGCTTTTTTAATCTAACGTTTTGGAAATACCTTTTCAAGCTAAGACCTTCAAACTATAATAGACCCCCTGTGTATTTCGGTATTTTGTGCTAAGACGAATACTGGAAAAGAGTAATATTTAGACCTTTTAATGTTTCGAAGCAAAAAGTGTAGGGGGTTAATTATATAGGTAACCCCCCCCTGTCCAAAAAGTTTGGGTTTTGTGTCCCACCATCACCCCCTCCACCCTAAGGATTCATGTCCATGATCATAAATTTATATCCTGCAAAAATAAATGTACATTTTTTATAATGCGGAATAACAGATGAATTATTTTAAATTGTTCATAAAAGAAAATTTTCCACAAAATTGCTTTTTGCACAGGTTAATAAAATATTATACCATATTGTGTAATTACCTACTACATTGTAAATACCTGCCATATTGTGCAATTAGCTCCTGATGTTATAACTAGCATGGTTTGTCATATAAGATTTAGACAATGGTCCATTGTAAGTCACAAATAGGAGGACATAAATTAACAATACTGACTGGCATTATTTACACTCAAACACTTGGGTTGTCCTACAGACAACAGCCTACATGTATCACTGTCCTAACTCCTCTATAACGTAATGTGCTTAATCATTCACACTCCTGTATGAAGTAATGTGCTTAATCAGCAGATATGTACCATACACAATCCCTGCAATTAAATAAATGTCCATAGCAAAATAAATGCTGTGGAGAAATAGTATCCACACCATTTTCCACGGCAATTTTTGTATAAAGTATACTTTATTTTTAATAATAAGAAAAAAAACACCTTGAAAAAAAAAAAATTAGCGGTAAATAAAGTACCACAGATAATGAAAAGCTGTGGTAATCTCCACAGCATTGCCGATTGCCGCAGGCAGTTTCAGAGGTTGTATACATGCTACTGTAAAAAATCATCCAAAATTATTTAAATTATATCTGTTTAAAACTAAATGCAAGGAATAACCAGCCCTGGTGATGCAGTGGTTAAGCTATAGGTCTCATGGCTGGTATGTACTAAGATCAAATCTCAGTCGAGGTACAGGATTTTTAATTTAAGTATCGTCTCCAACCCAGAGTGAGTGCTATACCAGGCTCAGTGGGTAGTTGTTGACCACTTACACTGAACAGTGGTTCACAACTGGTTTATAAAAGGCCATTGTATATGCTATCCTGTCTGTGGGATAGTGCATATAAAAGATCCTTGCTGTTATCGATAAGAGTAGCTGCATTGGTGTGGTGGCAACGGATTTCATGTCTTCTACTAACACTAACCTTTGTCCTGGGCAGACCACTGGAAGCTGAGCTGTGTGCCCTGGACAGCGTGCTTGAATCTTAATTGGATATAAGCATGAAAATAAATACAAGCAACCAACATGAACCAATGCAAGGAATATGTAAATTTGCGTGAAACTGACTGTAATACTAGTACAGAACTAAATAAGGGTTATTTAAATTTCCACAAGATTGATTTAAATAGATTCTTATACAAGTTGGCATGCACATATTTAACTTATATCCATACAAAACAGTTAGGGAAAATAAAATTGTATAAGATAAGAGAGCAAGGATAATTTTAATTTGTACAAGATTGCAAGAAATATAAGTGCATGATATAAAAGTGCAAAATGGTAACATGGATGACCTTTATTCACTGAAATATACTGAAAATGTTTTGTCAGTTATTTAAGTTGCCTTTCAGTGAATACAAGTGTTTGTTGAAGCAATACAATGAAATAATTGTAACTGAAACATATAATGCTTGAGTGAGTCGGATACCGGCTTTGTTTGGTGTAATAAATCTTTTGCAAATTGAGGGCATAAATCCATTTGATAATAGGACGACCGACATGGATTCCTTGTGAACTCTTTGAGTTGTGTAAAAAGCTAGCTAAAGTACAAATCAAAGTTATACCTAACTGATTTTTGCTTTCTATTTGAAATAAAAATCTGAAATCTTTTTGGAATTATGATGATCTATTAAGTATTATATATAAACATGCTTGATAAATGATGTCAAACGTTGCCATTTATAGATGAAAAATTTCTGTAATCTATATGATGGTATGTATGTTTTCTTTTGTTGACCTTGTGTTGCAGTTACCCATGTTCCAACACCAAAGGGATGTTGATAGAAATTTCCTCTTATGTCATTAAAACATGTATTTCTTTTCCATCCTCAAATTATTCTATTACCCACTTTGCCAGTAGTAGTACGTAGCTAATACAGCATCAGCCTGAGGGCAAGTGGGTCATGGGATCCATCCCCATCAACAAACCCACCGGCCGTTTCCAGCCAGTGAGCCATTATTAATGTAATAAAGGCTGTATGTTCTGTCCTGTCAAAAGGGCATGTAAAAGATTGCTTGCTGCCACTTGGAAATAGCAGCCTATGAAGGTTTCTTCTGTGAACCACATGTCACAACTTATGCGAGTTTGATATCTAATAACCTCTGAGTAAATGATTTGCTGGATTGTTGTTAAACAATACTTTCTTTCCACTCTGCTATTGCCATTTCCAAACCTCATTCCAATCAACAGATTTTCTCATGTCTGTCCATTCATTCATAAACATGTAGACTGGCCTCAGTGGTGCAGTTGTTAAGCTGCCTGTCTCTTTGCAAGTAAGTACTGAGTTCAAATCTCAGTCAAGACGTGGGATTTTTAATCTCGATACCAGCTCTAACCCACAGTGAGAGCTCTGCAATGGCTCAATGGGTAGGTGTAAGCCACTTACTTACCTGTGGTTCACAACTGATTTATGCAATCCTATCTGTGGAAAAGCACATACAAAGGATCCCTTGCTGCTAATCGGAAAGAGTAGCCTATGTTGTGGTGGTGGGTTTCCTTTAAAGACCATGAGTCACAAAATACCATATGTCAAACGCATAAAAAAAACAATCTGCCGGGGTGTCGTTAAACAATACTTTCCTTTCATAAACATGTAGGAACTAATAGTACATTTACTTCTGCGTCTGTCCATTTATTCATATCTGTCTGCATTCAGTGTTATCATTATGCAAGTAACCTACAAATCTTTACCCACTTCAGTGATTTGAAGGACAAAATATGACACCACCTCTATTTTATCCTGACCTGTATTTGACTCCACCTTCTGAAAAAATAAATTTATGTCAAGGCCACAACTGTGTGGTTTAGTCAAGTCACTGAGTTCTCCATCTAAAGCAGGTTGGAGGTTTTCTACATATGTAGTTATTGGTTAAGTCTGTCTAGACAGCAGGTGTCAAGTTAAGGCATTTTAGCTTTAACCAGTTTATATGCGTAACTTAGTGTCTTTTATTTGTTTACTTGTTGATAATTACGTGTATGTTAATGTGTATTGTGAAGATTATTTAACACTTTTCAGTTTTATATTAATAACATCTAATTTTACCAATATACATGTTTATTTACCACCATCACTAATATATTGCCCCCAAATTATTATTAAACTGTATTCAAGAGGTGTGGAAGCGGGAGGGTTATTCTTATTGCTGTACAAGAGTGATATTAAAGTATGGCATTTTAAATGTGTGTGAGCCTCGGTGGTCCAGCAGTAGAATGTTGGACAAGCTGAAGACATTGTTTCAAATCCTGTTGGACGCTGGCTCACACTTGTCATAATAACCAAAAGTTTGAAATCCAATAGCCTATGATTAATAAATCAATGTGCTTTAGAGGTATCGTTAAAACAAAATCTTAAAAATTTAAGTGTGTGTACATTATCTACATTTTAGAAAATTTGAAATGTAGAAGGTTATTTTCTTTAAAAAAAATTTAAAGCAATAATATGGAATCTAATTCTTTTTTTTAAAGCAATAAGATGGAATCTAATTGAGGTGCTTTGGTTGTAGGATCGAACCTCCTCAGAGGAGTATTTCTCAGTTTATTCCTGTCCAAAACAATGCCTCATGATTTGTACTTCTAAGGTCATGGTACATGTACATGCATTCCTGTCTGCATGTAAAAAATACCCTGCTTCTAACAAAAAAATGTAGCAGGTTTCCTCTGAAGACTATCTGTCATCATCATTGAATGTTTGATATCCAATAGCTGATGATTAGTAAATCAGTGTGCCCTAATGATGTTAAATAAAAAGAAACAAAGAATTAAAATCCTTTTAAGGCAGGGTCTTAAATTAACTGAAATTCTGGTTGGCCTGTTGTGCTGACAAGTCATAGAATGTTGTGGCACAAATCAGAAGTTGCCATACTATGAGTTGACGCCTAATAGCTGCTGATTACCCAATGTGCTGGGGTGCTATTAAACAAACATTACTTTCAAAATTTAATGAGTGAGAAAAAACCAAACCAACACATTAATAAACAACAAAATTGTAAATATAAATGAAACAAATGTAATAAATTTCTGACATGTTGAAATCAGTTAAGTCTGCAATGGGGGACTGGTAGAGAAATGTACTGTTATTCATTCATTCATTTATTTAATAGCCAATGATTGTATTACAAGTATTGTAAACAAACATGCTTTTCTTCTATAAGATTTGAACTACATGTATATTAAAACATTTGGGTCAGTTCTGTTCTCACCGAATCTATGATTACCAGGGTATAGATTTAATGAGAGACCCAGATTTAATGTCAAACCCCATGTCTACTCGACCACAGCCATACATAAATCTAACAAACATTCACTTTACTGTGTTGTTAATTTAGACATTTGTATCTATAAGTTTATAGCCTGCAAAAAGTTTAAATGGACTTTAATTTAAAACCGAACTGTTGTGGAATTGTTGTACCCTGATGACGTTCACCTTCATTTTTTAGTGGAGATATCAAATTCTTAAATATTTAATGTCTGATATTAGTAAAATGTTTTCATTAAAACTTTTCATAAAAACAAATTGAATATGTAGAGGTGAAATGCTCCACTGATAATGGTTTTTATAATGTTTTTTTCTTCCAGGGTGGACTGATTGGACAGCTGGCTTCTCTACAGGTACAGGGAGATAACTCCGAAGGCGGCATCATAATACTTGATGATCGAGAACGCAAACTTGCCTGGGAGCGAGGCCAGATGGATTACCTTGGTATTGACAAGTTCGACAACATTCAGAAAAAGCTGGATGATTCAATAGCTAGCAATTCTTCTTCCAGTAGTAGTCAGTCATCAGTTTCCCCTAGACTTCAGAAAGATTCTGCATCATCATCAAGGGAGGCGCCAAAGAAAGGGATAGCAGTAAAACCCTCAGGTACAGAGTTGGAAAGCGATATTTCCAAACCAACCACTGACACTGTTGCCCTACTGCCTCAGACCACTCCTACTGCATCAGTTGATGTTGCTGAGACTGATTCAGAGTCTGTGTCCACATCCTTACCAGTTCTTTCAACCCCTGTCCAGGAATCAACTACTGAGCCACCAAAATCATCTATCCCAGCACCTGTTGCTGTTGCCAGTCCAACTCAAGTCCCAGCACCAATTTCTGCCCCTGATGCAGCCCCTCCTAAATCATCTCCTGTTTCAGCTCCTCCTAAACCATCTCCTTCTGCAGCTCCTCCTAAACCATCTCCTGCTGCAGCCCCACCAAAGCCATCTCCTGCTGCAGCCCCACCAAAGCCATCTCCTGTTGCAGCCCCACCAAAGCCATCTCCTGTTGCAGCCCCACCTAAGCCATCTCCTGTTGCAGCCCCACCGAAGCCATCTCCTGTTGCAGCCCCTCCTAAACCATCTCCTGTTGCAGCCCCTCCTAAACCATCTCCTGTTGCAGCCCCACCAAAGCCATCTCCTGTTGCAGCCCCACCGAAGCTATCTCCGGCTGCAGCCCCACCGAAGCCATCTCCGGCTGCAGCCCCACCGAAGCCATCTCCGGCTGCAGCTCCACCAAAGCCATCTCCTGCTGCAGCCCCACCTAAGCCATCTCCTGCTGCAGCCCCACCTAAGCCATCTCCTGTTGCAGCTCCTAAACCGTCTCAGGCTGCAGCGGCATCTAAACCATTGGCTCCTGCAGCTCCTCCTAAGCCAAATGCACCTGCTCCTGGACCTAAGCCAGCAGGTGATGTAGGAAGCAAGGCAACAGCAACTCCATCATGGCAGAAGCCATCAACACCATCTGCAACTGCAGGGTCATTTGCTCCTAAACCTTTCAGTACAGCCCCAAAACCAACACCAGGAGTAGCTCCAAAACCAACATCTCCAACAGGCCCTACTCCTGCCCCTAAACCTGGATCAAAATTTCCAGTTACGTATCCACCCCCTAAAAAATAGTTCCTTGCTGCATTATTGTCTGGGCTTTCTCGTAAGTCATTAATACATAGTGGTGTGATCCCAGATGTTTTGTGTCCTAAGTATGAGTATGTCATTTGTTTTATGAATTCTTGAGAATAGCATAATTTAATCATGTATTTAAATTAGGAAGGTATAGGCATGATAGTTGAATTGTTGTAATGATTGTTTTAAATGGCTTAGCCACAAGTTTAGCTCTGTTGAAAAAAAACGCATTGATGTAAGTACATTGAGTAAGTTTAAAAAGCTATGTGATCATCTTTGTTCTCATGAATGTGTATCAGTAGGAAGTTTACGTCTGCTAGCAAGATGAGATTCTGCTATTAATTAACATCTAACTGCAAGTCTTATGAATATGTTATTTGTCTGTGTATTAAGTTTACATTCTCTCATACACAATTATTTCTCTATGTGAAGGCAATTTATCTCCTGTTTTATCAAAGTCGATGAAATGGTACATATTAAACTAATTCTGTTATCAGTTCCATCACAACTTACTTTATCAAAGGATGTATCATGCCATGCAATATTTCATACAATTGTTTTCACATTTATAACGGAAGATGTTTTTTTTAAACTGGTAAATCCACAGTTTGGATAAATGTAGATAATCACATAAATTACATGTTTGATGTTCTACATTTATTAATACATGTTTTTAAAACATACTACAGTCAAACCTTGTTATATTGGGACCATTTGGCATTATAACGAGTTTTATCAGAATGTGAAGTTAACAGTCTATATGAACATGCAGATGCACGTGGTTAATCGTTTGACACACGTCGGCAATATCAAGGTACCAATTTAAAGTATTTCAATAACATGTTAAAAAAATAATAAGGACAATTTGATGTAACATGTTATGAATCTGTTTCATCTCAAATTTATGAATTTATTCTCCCAAGTATGATCCAAAGTAAAACTACAAGTGTAAGTTTGAAATGCACTGTTTATTTTCTTGTGCACAAGGTCGACCGATGGTGGTATATCGGGTTATTTTACAATGCGTTTGTATTAGAATGTGTTGTTGGGTAAGTTGGCGGATAGCAGGGGGAAGTATAACAGGGTAAATTTACATACATTTAAGTACAGATAATCAGTACTCCAGGATTTTTAGGCAATAAGTGGGAATGGCAGTATAATGGAGGGCAGTATAATGGAGGGCAGTATAACGAGGTTAGACTGTATTTACAGTTCTCTGGGTTTTGTTACCTGGTGTCTTATGTATGTACAGCAATGTTTTCCTCAGACTTGACAAGTTTCTGCCATCACAATATGGCAGTTGGTCACATGTCATCACAATCATGGCTAAGTTGATTGAGAATTCATATATTCGTAGATATGTATAACAAGAAGTTTTGATGAGTTTTGAAAAAGTAGCATCATTAAGCTATATTTATTTTATAATCTCAGTTCTAACGTTAGAATCTTGTCTCAAGGGATTTTAGGTTTTTAAAAGTTCATTAGTATACTGTATGAAAAATAATGGTGTACGATTGTTTTATAATGCTTCACTAGGCCAAACATTTTTTCAGGTTATGAATTTTTGAAGGATTGTTCCCAAGTTGCTAGATGGAATAAAAAAAAAAGTGTTATTGCTTGTTTTGACATTTGTAAACCCATGACTAATACTGAAAATCAGTAAGCCTCAGTTGAGACAAAATAATTATGTGAAATCGCCCGACTAATTTTTGTTTTCATATTATTATTATTTTTTTTAATTGATCATAATTTTATTTTTATTCCATTTTGCTAAAATGCATGCTAGTGGATCTGTATTCCAAAAAAAACCACAGAAAAATGTTTGGCCTTAATGATCAATGATTGTCTTTTAGATTGTCAAACTAACAATGTTTTTGCCTTGCCTACTAATGTTATCAGCACAGTAAATATATTGTAATTAACTAATACAGTTGTTTTTCTAAATTTCACATTTTTCAAAACTTTAAAAAACATTTCTTTAATTTTTAGGACTTTTTAAGTATTTCTATACAATTTTACTGGCCCAGCTTACATAAGCAGTACTGCACAATATATAAATAATTTTTGTAAAATACTGTCTCAAACCAATTTTACAATACATTTGTACCTTTTACAGTGGTATTGCAGATTGATACCATTTCAATTTTCAGTTAAAAAAAAAATACGGACAATTTGATGTAACATGTTATGCATATGTTTCCACTCATTATTTTAAAAGAATATGAAATTCTGATTTTTTGTTTTCATCTTACGTTATTTTAACATTAAACATCTAAATCTAATCCCTCTTAAGAGAATTTTGACTATTTGTTTATTGTATTTAGTATGTAATATATATTTTTCAACTTATTACTAACAGTCTAATAAAAGAATGCTTTTAATATATCTTTGCATGCTTTGGTGTTGATTTTTTGCAGGTTCTGATAAATAAATGGATTGCCGTACATTTTACTCATCTCAAGGGAAACAACTCAGGCCAGAAGCCAAACAGATGCTTTATCGAAAGAACGCTAACTGCATGGTTTGTGCCGACCAATTGACTTCGAATGTTATTCATGCCAGTTTCCATGGCAACATAGAGATGGCAGCTGATGTGATTTCCATATCCCAGTTTGTTTTCCTTACATCAGTTTAGTAATCCCCCCTTACCCCCTCCCCTCAATTTATGCTTCACCTGAAACATGGCATATCTGTTTATTGTGGTTACTTTTTATCTGTAAATGATAGGAGAAAATATTTTTAATTCAGTGTTCTTCATTTTTGGAAAATGTTTTGATTTGTTTACCTTTTGATGATTTTGTTTACCTCAGCAACTATAACCTGATTTAAAAAAATTAAATTAATGATAAATGTGAACCACACAGTTATGTGGAAATGGTAGTAATGTTTTGGTTAGTTTTATATGCCATTTTGAATGTTGCAAGTATTTTAATAATAATTATTAGACTTACCATACTAGACTTTAATTGTTACAAGCTGTCTCCAATGAACAAGTACTTTTATTTTTGGTAATAATTTAATATGAATGTTCACATTTTAAAATTCCGTTTATGGACATACATAAATCCTTTTGTATAAAATTCATAGCAGTGACACTGCCATCTTATTTCCTATTTAAATGAATTAAGCCATTATCAAATATGTTAATAGCTTACAATCTATGCCATTTTGAACAACCTTCACCTCAGCAGTGTGTCAACACGGCCAACCGTGGAATGTGAACTGACAGGGTTTCAAGATATTTTGAGAAAGGATTTTGCACTGTTTTAGTTGGAAGCCATTAATAATTCTACCCATTCTGCACTAGTTTAAAATATGCAATTTTTGTTTGTTTATAAATATATATAGGTTTTTTTTAATACACTAAACAGTTTTATTATGTACATATTTAAGAGCTTTCTGTAAAATATCTGTTTATATCAAATAGACATTTTTGTCATCACATTGAAAAAAAAATTAATTAGTTTTTTTTTTTAAACTGGTGTATTTTACTTTTTGTCTTTCTTGTTGATTTAAGTATTGGATGTAAATTGCAGCTAGTCTATTACAGTTTTCATTGTATTGTTGCATTACCTGTTGAGCCATTGACCTTTTTCATTCTACATGACCTTGACCCTCAACTTTCATCTTGTTTTATGGTAAATATATTTACCTGTTTGAACTTTTACACTTCTTAAAAAGCTGCCAATACGGACTGAACATTTCCTTAAACATAACATGAACGTGTTTTATAATAACTGATTAAGATATGAATCTACTGCAGTGTTTCCATTCTTAGAATTGTCTCTGCCATGGTTACGTGATCTGTGAAGTCTTTGCATCCCATGCATGGTTTGTGTGAAAGGTTGAGGCTCCTGGGTTTAGGGACATCCATTTTGCATGCCTCCCTTCTGTATGATCTCTTGCTTTTATTAATATTGCCTGTAGCAATATTTAGACTTGGTTTCGTATGATATTATGGCTTTTATTGCATGTCTGTTGAGCAGCATAATACATTAAAAGATCCTTTGCTGCTGATTGGAAAGATAGCCTACGTAGTGGTTGCAGGTTTCCTATGAAGACCATGTCGCAAACACTGTGGGCCAAATTTACAAAATCTGTTATTCTTAAACACATAGTCCCACAGACACTTGACCTAATTTCCAAACAAAGAATTAATTTTAAATGTAAACATTTGATTTGTCCATAGAAATATTTATACTTACATAACAACGGCATCTCGCTTATTATCAGTATTTTATAAATAATAATGAATTATGCTCACGGACAAATAAATAGAAGAAAATAATGTTGAAGGTGTGATGTATATTTCGAGTCACGTGACGGGTAATCCCCAGTCCTTACAACACGTTGATATTTAACTCTAAATTGTGTTCACGTTTTCACTGCCTCTATGACAATGGATAGTGGGCAGTTTTTGGTAATGGTTGATAAGTGGTTTTACCATGATGACCATAAGTTGATGTCCAAATGACAATAAGCTGGACATACCAATGTGTTAGCAGGGATTTACTGGAATCGCAAAACCTGTATAAAGGACACAATAAAATATCATCTGGACCCCCAAAATCAGAGAATTCGTATAAAATTATCAAAACTGTTTGGTTATACAATCGACTCGGTCATGAATAAGCAATAGGGGCTGGGGTGGAGGGTGTACTGGGACATTTTAGAGCAATAAAAAAGAATTCATTTATTCAATATAATACAAATAAAATTTAAGACAGAATAAATATTGTTTGTTAATGCTAAACCTGTTTTCTGCAACTCTTTACTAAATTGTGGACCCTTAGGTTTTAGGTTGGGACCCTGAGAAAGGAGACAGATGAGTCCCAGGGATCCCTCTTTTATAAAAGCCAGGTAAACTCTTGGTGTCAGTGGCTATTTAGAAACCCCTCCGCCCCCCCAAAAACCCAGACATTTAACATGGTATGTTGAACCAAGGATGTTAAAATGTTTTGAATTGAATGAGAGACTCGCTGGTAGAGTCATCCCAAAGCCACACGACACCACAATCGCTTAAGGATCAACATTTTGTTTCCTAATATAAGTAATAAATTTTTAAATTACAATTTTATTGTGAGTTATTTATACATTTATATGAATTTTGGAATCTGAACATTGCAGTAGAAGTCAGTGTGTCATTTGTAAGTAGCAGATGCCATAAGGTAAAGGAAAATCAAAACATCTGTAACCATTGAAATCCAGCATAATTTTCAGGGATAGAAACTAATTCTCACCCCCTCGCCCGAGGTGAGTTAAAATCGCTGGGGGTAAATCCTTACTGACGCTAGTCCCACAGGCCAGTAGATATTTTTCCAATCTTAAAATTACAATGGGGGCTTGGGGATAGTGATTTTTTGTGGGGATGAGTAACTTTTTAAGGCTGCTAGTCCCCCCGGCGAGTGAAAATAATTTCGTAATTTCTAACCCTGATTTTGTTAAAAGGTAAAAGTAATTTGTCAGATTAAGACAATTAGGGGAACTTGTTCTTTTGATAGGAAGTTTGGACACTTCAAGGCAAATGGGGGTATTTTAGAACATTAAGAGTACGGTTGCCATTGAAACATGGGAATTTTCAAACAAGTCCTTTTCTATAATTTACAATCAAAAGGTTAATGTGATATTTGTTTTTTGATCATAATATTAGATAACTACTGTTGAAAGTTTTATGAGATGGTGAAATAAGTCACATTAAAACTCACTGTACCAAATAGCCTTTAATTTGCTTGGTTGTAGTAGTCGCACACATGATAGCAGCACAGATGTTTGATGTTGTATTCTGTACTGCCACAGACGTTTCATATCGTTGTCTGTAGATATGTTAGAAGTCAGTGCAATGAAATTGAGTTGAAGAAATCTGTATCAGGGCCATTCAAAAAGTTTATAGCCAAACCTGGATTGAGGTGAATTATATCAAATGTTTCATCACTATTTTACTGTATGGTCTCATTATACCTCAGTACATTTAATCAAACATGATCGTGATATGAATTGTTTTTTCTTGTGAGTCCTGAAAGCTGTTCAGCAGCATTTATATTATTGCAGCCAACTTTAGCAAATAGATAAGACTGAAAGTGTAAGGTTGGATAAGATATTTGAAACCACAGAAAAAATCTAAACTGATCTGGATTTTGTCATTCTGCTTTGAGAAACCAAATTTTCTTCAGCTTAGCTCTTAGTAAATTCTATTCATACATGCATCCAGTGGGTTAGGA
Organism: Symmetromphalus regularis; assembly: GCA_032355785.1. NCBI lineage: Eukaryota > Metazoa > Mollusca > Gastropoda > Neomphalida > Neomphalidae > Symmetromphalus > Symmetromphalus regularis. The sequence continues at coordinate 8,303 of JAULBS010073132.1, read as the reverse complement.
AGGGGCTCCTCCCCTTCATTTGATAATCAGTTTATCCCCCATTGTAATTTGGATGTAACTAACATGGAGCTACCAACATAAAATTTTAAAGTCTTTGGCTCCTCTTTCTAAATTGCTGCATCTGCCCATGCTGTTTATCTTGCTGCTGTTTATTTTGCTGCTGACCAGTTGATTAAAGTTCTTTAAATAGCTACGAACATTTTGAATGCCCCTGTTGATTTCAAACATCAGTATTATTCTTTCCATCCATTTTGTTTTTCTCATACAAATAGCCATGATGTGAAACTATGTACATAAGTTCCAGTCTGTATAGCAATGACCTGTTTAGTTGTGTCACCAAATGTCAGTGTCGGTTGAATGGAATATAGTTTTTATGTTCAGATATGGTTTAAATATTTTTGTTTACACTACGTGTTTTGGTTTGTAGACTTTCTTTGAAATTGCATGGCATTAGCTTACCATGATCATAGTATTATAGATTAACATTTTGCTAAGATTCTTTTTATGTTTTTCTTTTCTGTGTGTATTCGTTAGCTGTACCAAAGAAGCTTGTTACTAAATATCTGTCATATTATTTTATTTAAATAAATATCTAGATATCACATTCTGATGAATAAGCTCTAGATAATCTTATGATTGACGTTCAAATATCTAGTATTTTAGTCTTAACATTAGACAAGCTTTGAGCTTAATATTAGACAGCTTTGTAGTGAAAAAGACAGTTTAGTCACTGTATCATAACAAAAGAATTGTTCTAGATAGCAGTACTATAAACTTTGTTGTGTTTATATTTGTTTGAAAAAATTAGTTTAGAAATCTGTCATTATTAATACTATTGTTAGTATTTCAGTGTTAGTTTATTTAGGCATTCTTCCATTAACTTTCAACCCGTAAGGTTTTAACCCATTCGTCCCTAAGTCGATTTTGTTCAATGTGTATTTGTACATAATTGTCTGTGCATTTTTTTTTTATTAGGTTACAAGTTTGAATTGTTTTGTTACAGATTTCTTGAAGTATCCATTTTTAAACGAAAATCTGTTTCATACACACTTTATTCATTTTGATTGTTATCAGCTAGTTTGGATTTTTGTTCTACCAATTCAAACAGATGGTTTTGACTCAAATTAAATCGGTGCTGTCATTAGATGGTTTGGTCCAGTTAAATCAATGTTATTGGCTGGTTTGAACTTTGGTTACATCAGTGCTGTTATTGGCTGTTTTGGCCATGTGACCTCAACTTGATTGTTAATTGGCTAATCTTCTTTTTCCCTGTACATATTACTTTCTTTGTACTTTTAGCCATTTTGACCTCATTTCCTAGAAAGTAATGCTTTATGAGGTGGTTCTTAAGGTGTTGACTACAGCTGTGCATTTCATTTCATGATTTCAGAAAGAACATAGATGGTGCTTTCTTCTTCATTGGGTCATACCTTTTTGTTCTTTGGATTATGAATCAAATAAAAGATCCATTTTAGCAACAAAAAAAATAAAAAATAACAATAAATAAAGTTCCTTTTATGTATGTTTTATGATTAAAAAAAAGATAAAAAAATATTCTGAATAAGTTATATATTTTATTAAAGGCCCATTTAATTTTTAAAATATCATCTTTAATTAAATCAAGCATATTGAATGCTTATAATTAGCAATATTGCAATACAGTTTGATTAATTACCAAGATGTGATAATGTCATATTTTGATACTATCATACTAATTACTAAACATATCTCAGGTAGGCAGACATGTACCAATTTCTGAAGAAAAACGAGAATATTTAGACACAGTAGATTTATATGTTTTAATTAAGTTTAACTTTTATTTTTATAACTTATTGTCATAGTTGTAGGTTTTATAAGAATTTGATGGCTACTCATTCGGTATCAACCATATGGTGGTATGTATTGCACTCCACAAGTATTGCAATATTGTTGCACCCCTTCTTATAAAGTACCAGTCTATGATTTTGATTTTGATTTTGATTTTAATACATCTGGCTACATTCAAATCTTGTTTCAAAAATCTCTTAATCAGAAGAATGAAAAATGTTTGACCTTAAAATTTACTAGACATTATTTCATTTTAAGTGTGTTACAAATTGTTTTTGTTTCCATAAAAAAACAACCTCTTTTCTTACAAGTTTAGTAAGTTGTGTATACAAACATATATATATAGCTAGTTTTAATATTTTTAATCTTTCAAAAGTTATTCCTAGCAGGTCACTAAGTGGCATCTCAAGGTAACAACATATCAAGGTCACCATGTTAACTGTAAAGGTTACAAAGTCATTTCAAAGTCATTTAGTGGCATAGTTAATTTGGTGGCATTTCAAGGTCAAATAGTGGTTTTTGTAGTGACTTCTTATTGAGTATGTTTCCTTTTTGGAAAAAAAATGTATTGTTAAATGTTAAACATCTAAATTTGACAAGTGTTAAAAAGTCTGTATTTAAAAATTCTATATATTTTCCATCTACTATTTTACAGTAGAACATTTGTTGGGACATTGTGACGTCTTATCTGTGTGACCACTAAACTGTCTAAACTCAAGTAGGGACCTGTTTTAAGCAATCCACTGTCTTTAAGAGGCTACAATTGGGGGTATTCCCATCAACTTTAGATGTAAATTAATTTCAATACATGTACATGTTGTTGTTTTAAAGTTTCTTTTATTGTTGAGGTGTCATTTGATCTTCCATGCCTTACTTGTTTCATTATGCACTTTCAAACTGTTTAGTTTGTAAAATAAGTAATAAAAATGTCGCATACCCAAGATGTGACTGTAGCAGTCCGAGTAATGGATTTTTATCACTAACAGAATAGAATTTCTGTTGTATGTGGAAATAAAATAAAAAAAATTAAAGTCAGTGTGAATTTTGTATCCTCAGCTTTTCTGTCACTACATGTATGTTTACGTAGACAATACAATGAATAAACCAGTTGGTCACCTTTTTTTTTTTATTCCAAGAACAGTGGTGTGCAGAGGTCTTGTGAGGTTTGATGATGCCTGGGGCCATCTCCTTGATTGTATGCCTCCAAGACTCATGTATAGAGCCTAGTACTGAGACATGTTAGAAAGGATGTCCCACTGAAATGGATGCCCAGGGCCGTTGTCTCCTCTGCCCCCATTTCTGCATGCCACTGTCCAAGACTAAACCATTTGTCCTCTGCTATAAAGTAGATTCTTGCCACTGTACTGGCATTCTGTTGAATGTTATATTTTATTCCTTGTTGTGAGAACAATAGATTCATTTAACGATACTTGTATATAGGCATTTCATATAACAGCTTAGGCAGATGGAACAATTGTGATTGTAAAAGCAGTTGGCTTGTATGGCTATTTTAAAAATAAATCTCTGTCCAAAGTTGTACTATGAATTTACCTATCCTTATGTGAATGAACTTTGGTACACGCACAGTGCATCTCTGAATGGAGGTTGACAAAAAATAAAGCGCATATAGCTATATTAACCCTGTTAATTGTATCATATTGTGAACTGTAGGATGATGATAGTGTGTATAACGTTGGGTTGAACATATTACTACGTATATATATATATACATAATATATATAATGAGTATTGTTACAAGCATGTTTAGTTGAAGATGATAGTTTGTAGATGGCTTTGGGAGAGGTCAGCAGAAAGTGAGACTTCGAGGGTTAAAGTGCATCATTAAAAGCGAAGTATGAGACCCAAACTCTGTCTTAATGATTAGTTAATGTATTTTGTCATAGGGAAAGGATAGGTAGTATTTCAGCTTTCTTTCAACTTCGTTGTCCAAAACAGCTTTAAGTTATGTAGCACCAATCTTTCTTCCATCGTGCCGCAAGAAAAGAAATCTAAGCTATTTTGTCAGACACAGACTTAAGCTCAATGTAAATCACTGTGTAAGCATGCAGTTATGAGTTTTGCCCCGTCCAAGAATGGTTTATCAATGACTGGTATGTGATGTCCTGTTTATTGATAAGTAGACAAAGTATGAAATTGATAATCACAAAAAGAAAAACCTGTGGTATTAGCCAGGTTCTTTATGCTCTGTATGATTAAATGTTAAAAATTCCTTATTGCGATGTCTGCAATACAGTCTGTTTTTACATGCCAGACATTGAGAGTGGTTGAGCTAATTTTCAAATTATGCATTAGTTCCATTACTTAACCAGCCGTCTTTCTAGGTGAATAAATTTCTTTATGCCGTGTCTGCCATATAACTGTATATTTTGTCAGTGTGTGTTGGCCCTCACTCGTCATATTTAATTGTTATATATTGAAATTTTTGTAAATTATCCAGATTTTGTTGTTGTTAACATTAAGAATTTTTTCTTTGTAAATTTAGATATTTTCTAAAAAAAACAAAAACAAACCCAGTTGTAATCATTCAATTTGCTGTTAGTTGGAAATGTAAAACATACAAATACTGCATGACAGTTTAATATATATCTGCTTGTCCTTTTAAATATTTTAATTATTTATTGCATAATTTCTAATTGTCATTTGATCCCATATCATTTAACAATGACAAATATCAGTAAAGAATGAAAAACAAAATGGCCACAAATTTGGAGCATGTGCAGCAAATATTTTATTCTTTCCTGATTGGCTAAAAATGACCCATTGTGTGATTTTGTTTTATTGTTTAAAAATATTGCATTCAGTGTTAAATGTTTCATTAAAGCCATGTGGAAAAACATCTTTTGTGCTATCATTAATAATAATATAGTGCTTTATTCAAAATAAGCAAATTTTGTAATGTTTTGAAGTGTTTGGTAGCAAAATTAACAAGTATGTGCTGGATAACCCCCTAATCATTCAGGCAGAATATTGAAAAGACTTAAAGATTTTGTAAAGAAATTCACAAAATTGAGAATAGGTGAATAAGAAGTTTGCAATGAGGGTGTGAGGGCCATTGGATGTGGAGTACGTAATAGTACCTTTGGCTTATAAAAATGCTAAATGTAAATAAATGAGCTAAACAAAAATGGAAACATCCTTAAAAAGGTTGGCCAGAATCATCTGTTGCCACCCTTATCTCCCTTTCATGATGTGTTATATTTAATTTTATAATATGTCTGCAAACTGAATGATTAGGTAACTTATCTTTCATGTGCAAAAAAATGAAGGGCAGAGAATTGGTAATGGAGGGTAAAATTGCAGTTGTCTCCCCTGCTCTGTTAATGGTGGAATTAAATGACTGCTGAAATAAATAGTATGCTCAACATATTGTTGTACACTGTAATGGAATGTTACACAATAAAGTATGTAATGTTAAACAGCTTACAGACTTTGTTATGTATTGTCTTCTGTTTGTGTTATTTATTTAAATGCAAGGTCTAGAAGATTGCAAACTTGATTGAATGCAAAAGAAGAAAAATACAACACAAATTAAAATACAGGTTTGCATAATAGCTTTATTCAGACCTGAACAAGAAAAAGCTGTTATGTATTTTCAATTCATTGTGTGATCAATGGTGATAACATGTCACTTTTAAATTGCCTCCATTTAGAATCGGAAGTGGGATGTAGCTCAAATGGTAGTGTCAAATGGTCAGTCGTCGGATCGATACTTTTCAGTGGATCCATTTGCAGTTTTTTGTTCCAACCAGTGGTCCACAATTGGTTCATCAAAAACAGTGGTATGTGCTGTCCTGTCTGTGGGATGGTGCATATAAAAGATCCATTTCTGCTTATTATTTTTTAAACAATATTTTATTAACAATACATATTTGATACGTTTGGAATTGACCATGCCTATATTAAGGTCTCTCCCTACATTTTACTTAACATATTTGAACATGACAGCTTATGTGGTGGCAGCAGGTTTCCTCTAAATTAATGTCAGAATGACCATATGATTGATGTCCAGTGGGGCAAAAACATCTTTGTTTATACTGTATCTATATCACATAATCCTCTATGCTGCTGGCGTCACATTATTTTTAAGGACACCACTTTGGAAGTCTGACATTTGGTATTTTGACGTTGTGAGGTAGCATCCAATGGGTTTTGAACCACTGTCTTTAGCTTGAGTCCGATATCCTACCAATGGATCACTGAGACTTGGTCTCTTCGCATTAAGACATAACAGTGCTCATTCATTTAACAGACATTTGGTCGTGATAACTTCTACCTATGCCACCAAATTTCATCATTTTGTAACTGACATTGGTTGTAAAACAGCTACACCTTACTGAAACAACTTTGATCCAGTTTCCCGTTGATGGTTCATCCTTTATTCACAGTTCAACCCAACAGCATAAAACAGTTTAAAAACTAATCCATATAAAACTTGTGTCTAGGTGAGAAAGTTTTTGGCTCTTTTCTCCCTTATCTGCTACTCCACCCTTTTCGTTCTGAAGCATCTAATAGGTTCAGTAAAAAGACAAGAAAAAACCACATCTTTATAGTACTTACATGAACAGATTGATTGTAGATGCTGTTCAAAAATATAAAACATGGTAGAAGGACTTTTAGCAACTGCCATCTGGTCAGTGATAGATTGACAACAATACCAAATACGACTCAGGATGAATGTGAAATGTCAGAATGTTGACTATTGTCAGTTATTTGTCAACATTAAATATAAAATATGGAAAGATGAACAAATATTTTCAGCTGATTGTTCGTAGATGTTGGATACTAATATAGAACTATCAGGGAGGTCAATTATAAACGTAATTGATGGTAGATGTTAAAAGGTGCGAAACTATGATGTTGGGCTGTTTATCATCTTACTGATGGTAGGTGTTAAAGATATGAAATATGTTAAGAACTGGCATCAACTATTGTCATTATGATAGTTAACAGAGATGCCAGTTTTCCTTTTTTTGCTGCGTTTCTAGGTTTTTTGTCAGCCTAAATACGTTTCCGGTTCATAATGTGTAATTGTGTCATTATGCAATATTTATAGAATGTATGTAGAAACTCGCAACAAATTCTGGTTTTTTGTTGGACCTTACTATCATCTCTGAGTTAAATACCTGGATGACACTATAGTACCAGCTGGTCGGTGATAGATGTTAAGGATGAAAACTGCATAATCGTTGATACCACACTGATGAAGATCTGGTCTGCCATAGTCCATCAGAATTCTCAGGGAGCTGATCGTTCACGAAAGTCAGGAACACGGCGTACGACAGAAAGATGGAGATACTCAAGGTTACCTTTTCACCAGACTCGGCGGGCAGAACAAACACCAAGTACTGAAAGGAACGTGATTGGCAAAATCATATTGACAATATAGAACATTTTTGTACGTTTCAGGTGCAAGGTGAACGAAACGCCAATGATTCTATCAACTCTTTGTTTCTTCACCGGTTATCTTCATCATTTCCCATTCCCCGTTCTCTTCGGTCTTTGCATCGATCAATGGGTTTTTGTTAAGTACAAGTTTGGACAACCCCAGATTATGAGATTTAGTTTGCATTTCTGAACATCCAGTGGATAATGTGTGATATCTACCTTGCAATAAGTTTGAAAGAACTCGCCACGAATCCACATTATATGTCCGTCATAGCCGACGTACCTCCTCAATGAATCTGTCCCAATGACTCCAAATTTGTTGACTGCATTCAAAACGATTATGTCGGGTCTCCACACCATACTGAGGTTAACGAATATCACGTTGGTATTGTTGTAGTCTTCTGGATTCCAAGTGACACTGTCATCTTGCCAGGTTACTAAGAAATAACCAAACGTTTGCAAGACCTGGTGTTTTTCATTAAAATCAACCAGAGCTTTGAGAGTGTACTGAATTTCAACATTAGCTTCATTCCTGCCAGGAAACGGCAAAGCGATGGGTTCATGTTCACTAAATATATCCTTCAGCAGTTTATGTTCATGCTTTGGAAATCTTCCCAATTGTTAGTGTTTCTTGAGACTAGTCGAAGCTGTGCGTCTCAGAATAACGATAATTAAACTCAGGATGTAAAATCTTACTATCTTCATCATTCTTAAACCACTATATTACTTTCTAAACTTTAACGCCGATCGAGTATGTGTCAACCCACTATTAACCTAACGGTTACCGAGTCATCCTCTTAAAATGAATGCATGCGACGTTTTATCTGTTTTTAAATACTAAACTAAACTACTCAACATTAATATTGTTAAAACACGTAACGGTCTGTTCCGCGTTACCAGACAGGGGACAATAAACCGGCGTCATGCGAGAGTTGTTACTTGTTTGTGTGTAAAGATTAGTTAGTGATCTTTTGGTTGGCATCACAAATCGGTGTCACTGTCAGATGTTAGTTATTGGGAGTTGGTTTTCACTTTACTTTGAGCAAAATATTACGGCAACTTCGACTTCT
>JAULBS010073121.1:0-20987 GCA_032355785.1 Symmetromphalus regularis | reverse complement strand
CTTATCGGAAATATATATAACACGTGGATAGTATGCTGATAATGTCAAAGTGTATAAATGAAACTGTAACTGAAAAGTGTTTGGTAAATGTTCCTTTTTTATTCTTTTCATTATTGGGGGACCTGGTCACAAAAATAATCTCTTGAATCAATGAATCCAAATTTTATTTTTACACATTTTACTGCAGATAACATTCATATCAATGACTCTACTCTCCATGGGCTCAAGACATGATGGTTCTTCACGCAATACACTGCTCTAAGACATTGGATTGCAAAACTCTAGTGGTATCAGTAAGAGACACTGATGAACTGATGCTTTTGCTGTTTCATAAGACAAATATTGAAGCTAAAATTTGGATGACTGCTGAAACACTTTGTGCCATCACTTACACCATAAACAATGTCTTGGGCAAAAAAGCTAAATAATATTAATCTGAATACCATATTAATCTATGGATGCCATAGATTCGTACCTCCTGTCAGCAGAATCTGCTTGCATTTCATGCTTTGACAGGATGTGATACCACTTCATATTTTTATGGCATCTCCAAGAGATTAGCTTTCAGTATTTTTAAAGAGAATGCAATTTTGTTAGACAAACTTGGAGAAGGAGATGTTACAGATGACAAAGTAGAAGGTTGTGAACGATGTATTTGCAAACTCTATGGTCAGACCCTTGACAGCACTGACAAAGCCTACACCATTCAGGAAAATCAACGGGTCCTGAACAGTTTCCATCCACAAGTGATGCATGTGCTTTCCATATAAAACAAGTTAATTACCAGCCAATAGTATCGAAGCAAGCTCACCACCTTGAATGTATATTACTAGTTGTTCAAATTGATATTCTAATATTTCTGCATTGTTTGGAGATTATGAAGTCATTGTTTTGTCAAATTCACATCTTAATTTTTAGGCTTACTGTCACTAACCACTGAAGTATTTAAGGAAAATGCCAAATGAGCTAAAATTGTTGGTGATCTTTTAAATACAGATCCATTCGAATTTGACCTTCCAAATGACTTACACCACTTAGTATTTCAGCAAAAGTGCTTCTTCTTCTAGTGTCTGTTGTTATCTGCTCCTTAACAGGTGTGGAAATCAAAGTCACATATTTGTAGTTACTTCAGGTACCAGCAATGGTGTGAATCTTATATTTGCAAACACCAGATGTAACACTTGGCAACACATCTATGATTTGACAAAATAGGTAGGTCTTGATTTGGGGTATACAACCTCCAAAATTGTTTTTTAATGTATTGAAATTGTATAAATGCCTGTTGTGAACACCTGATATGTGAAATCATGTTGATAAAACCATTATCACATTTAATATCTCATTCAGATATTAACTGTCCTTGAACATTAATCTTTAGTTACAAACCAAAATTCTGTAAAGATAAGAAGCTCAAAAATCTTTATTCATCAAAAAAGATACTTAGTGTTTTCCAGTTTGTTCCTTTCTGACTGCTGCATTAATTTGATTATGATTATCAAAAAAGAGGAATGTAATGATAGTGCTTAATCCCCACCACTTTTATTAAAAATCCTGTTGTGGTTGTCTATTAGTATTAGCAGCATTAAATGAAATTTAACCAGAATTAAGTGGTATATGATTTAATTACCTTTTAATAACAATTTACCAACAAAACTACGAAAATGAATATTTATTTAAATGCGTCTGACTTGCAATCATGCCTGTCTCGTAATCACTTCACTTTAATAGCCATAATATCCCTAAAGCCAGACTTAGAGAAGTGCTCTTTAGCTAAATGAAAAATGTAAATAATTGTTCTCATCACTATCTATTCATACAGATCTTGTATTTAATTGTGCATTAATTTCTGTTGATATGCTGATGGCCGTTAGTACAGTGGTGATCAAGATGTTAAGACCACAGTTTGTTTGTTGTCACATATGTTTTAACAGTTGCCTAGAATCCCGTGTGTTAATGAGGGTTTTGGCATTTGTGAATTTATGTCCATCTATAATCTACTGCTTTCATCTCTAAAAACTTGTAAACACGTAAGAGCACTCACATAGCAGTACTGACAAAATGTTGATATGGTATGTTACACAATAGATGGACATTCTTGATTATTAAAAAATACTTGTGAAGATGACATGCACAGTCATCATGCTTTGACAGGAAACAATCTTCCTACTGTAATGGTATGAAATTAACTGAAAGTTAGCTTTGGGCAAGATCAAGCAGTCTCAGAGGGACATTTTGTTGACTTCTCTACATGAAATTACTCATATTAAACAAACTATTTGTCATAACAACTTGCATTTGCATTAGTTTTGTAGCTAAATGGTTCGTCTACACTGTCACATAAAAAAAAAAAAGAACTAGTCACTTTTTTTAATATCATAATTTGGTTTTTAAAACTTGATGATGGAGGGACACAAAAACAACATAGCTTTTATTGACCCTCAGTTACTTTGCTTTATCTGCTGTTCTTGACATCCTATATCATTGAATGTACTTCTAAAATCAAACTAAAATATTGTTCAAATAAATATATAAAACATGTTAGTCATTAATTGTATTTTTAATTAAAAGAAAAGCACGGTATTGGACAAACACGTTGAAATAGTTATGGAGGGACACATTTTATTACTTTTTTAATACTTTATTTCACATTCTGTGGGTCCAAATTGATTTCTAACTCAATATATTATTAATTCAGCTATTAAAAACATTATTTACATACACTCAGTGGTTAATTATTGGGATTGCGGGAGCAGTGTGTCTATGTTTAGGCCTATGGTTATGATGGACATCGGTGGTGGGGTAGAATGTTCTTACATATCACGAATATCTTTATCATCAGTTTTTGACAGTCATTCATTTGCCTGTATTACTCACAACAGTTTTGTAATATGGATTTCGTCATAGGCTTGCCAACTTCCGCTAATTAATTAATGTTTTTTTTTCCTACATGTTCCTGTGTAGACGAAGAACATAAAAGTATCCTCACATGTGTATACATCTAATACTAAATATGGTAAAACATGGATGTACCATTTTTTAAATTGTATTTTTTGTTTTGAGAAATGTAACAGGTCAGATTTGACTGTAATTTGATGCTTGGTATAAAGATTCATACAATAATGCAAGTAAAATCTGTCTAGTAACACCTGTGAATAAAACAGTTTTTCTTTGTCATTTCTGGTGTCCTAAATATCAAGCATGCAAATAGTTTTTCATGAGATTCTTAAAATTGTATGAATCCATTGATTTAAATTTTTTTGAAAAATTAAACATAAATTAATACATAAAGCTAAGCAGACATTCATGTTTTGCTATACATTCTTACTGTAAGATAAGACAGTTACTTGAGATATGGTGTGAACAAAACACAGCAAATGTCCCTGTTATTATAATGGATGTATTTAGAAATTGTTTTGTGGATATTACTTGTTCGTAATGTGTGTAAAACATGTTAACATTGCTGTCTGTTTCAACAGAGCTATTTGAATAGAGCAGTGAAGTGTCATTAGGCTGTGACATAGTGCTGTTTTGCTAATACTCTGTGATAAGTAGAAAACTAGAAAATAAAATAATGATAATTATCAAACTATTTTCAAATCACAATAACATTTTACATGTAATTTGGGAATTTTCTTTTCACTGTGAAATACTAGTAATTGAGAAAATAACGTAATTGGAAATCGACGTTTTGATTTGAAGATGCTGCATTGAAGACTGAAGAAGCTGTTTACATCATTTGGTTGATTGATGTGTGGGCTGCAGTAAGTGAACATTGTTTATTTCTTGTTCAACTTCTACTCGTCATGGTTCAGTCGAAACTCAGTTATCAGTTTTGAATACTTTTGGCCATTCTTATTAAAAGAATGTAAAAGACAAATATTTTTTTCCAGTTTGATTATCCATTGTAATGGCATTTCAGCACTGACTATTAGTTGGATTCAGGCACATATGTACATACACATGTATATAAATACAGCTACTAGTTTAGTAAACAGCTATTTGTAGAATGTATGGTTTTTCTTTTAAAATGTCTGCAGAAGCAAGTGAACATTTGAAACATAAATTTGCACTCATTTGAAAAAGTAGAATTTTAAAAATTAATTTTATTTTCACTGTTACTGTCTTATATATTTCACTGGTATATTTAGAAAATCTATAGGTAACGTGGATCTGACGATATTTAGTTTTAGGCAAAGATGGTTTGAAAATTAAGAAATGTAAATTATGCATTTGTTTGCTAAGAATCCAACATAATAAAGTGACATGACTATATTATAATCTTTTCAAATGTACTACTAGAATTACCTGATAATAAGAGTTGTCTCTATCTTAGCCATGAAGAGTAGCCAGTTACACATTTTGTAGTAAAAATATGTCACATCAGCTATACGTGTCCTTGAGCTCAAAAATATCCTCGGTTGAAACAGACACGCTGTTGCTAATTTTACAAGATTATTATTTTTCTAACATGTCAGAGGGTATTTATGTGAACATGACAGGTTAGGCCTGTAAACAAATTAATTGGCATCCTTCTCTGCACTCAAATTTGTTCACGCTCATTTTTCCACCCACTATTTTTGCTATGAAAATATTAGTCTTGTGAATTATTGCTCACTGAGTATTCCATTAAATTACCCTATGAGAAACAGACTCTGTTACTAAATTTTATATATTCAAAGTTCAGTGGTTTCTGTATAATCTGGATGATTGTGTAAACCAACTTAATTTTAAAGTTGTCCAGCAAAAGTGTATTTGTTATAAATAAAACTTAACTAATCAGGATGCTGTTGATTCAGAATTCAGGGCAGAAAAATTAGAACAAACAGTTTGTTGTAATTAGCTCAGCCTATATACCACACAATTTTCCATTGTCTATTAGTGATTTCTTATTAACAAGAACAGGCAAAGTTGCAGTACCCCTAATTACAGAATTAGGTCACTGGAGTAAGGTTAAACTTTGACTCTTCTGTGATTGCTCAGCTGTAATAAATACTGGACACCACATCTTGTAATTGCTTACTGTAGAGCTAGATTAAAACAGATTGTTGATAGTTGTGAGAAAATGTTTTCTTTATTCAGTTAGTTATTCTTATTTTGTTCATAAATGTCGAGACATCATAATAAAAAGAAACATGCCTAAACAAAGGACAATATCTTCTTCTTTTTTCTTGTCATTATATTTTTTACGTAGAATATCTAAGACAAATGAAATAGAATGTTTTATTTTATTTAATCAATATTGTTTTATGTATAACATTTAATATTGAATGATTTGATCACCAGACACTTCTTTTCAATTTACGTGGAAATCCATTACCTAATTTCTTTCTAATGGTGTCTTGCAGTAAATGATAAATGATGTCAATTTGGAACAAAAATAGTTTCATCAAGGTCATAATATTAACAAACTCCTGTTCTGTAGTGAATTCTAAGGTGCTTCACTTCACTTATTAACTCTGAACACTTGTTATCAGTTTCATCTGATTCATAAATGTATGCTGCCTCAACTTTGTCAAAATATGTTTTATGCAAAGAAACACTACCTAAGATACATTCTGAGTGATTTCATATAGTGAGTGTTGTTTATAGCATTGACTCTATGCCAGCTGACATGATTATTTTCACAAATTCACTTGTAACTATTTTTCTCAACTGTGTTTTGTAGTCCTGTACTAAGAAAAGCATAATTACGTTTATTTGACATGGATCTGTCAAAACTAATTATGGGATGTTATTAAACATCCAGTTGTTGCAGTGTATTATACATGTCTGAGAAATTGCTGTGGTATATTCCTCTATGTCCAGTAACTGAGAAATTAGTGGAGTGTTTACATCTGCTGTGTGTGCAATAATTGAGTAATTACTGACTGGTGTGCATTCCTGTATGCATTTATGTCAGTAACTGAGTTCTACAATGTATGCATTTGATGCATGTGCACATTTTATGGTTGCCCATTTGCCCATGGCAAGTGAAAACAATGTTGATCCAGTCAGAATTTTAGCTTCAGTTACAATATGGCCAGACTTTTAAAAAATCTATTACCAGTATTTATTTTTTATTATTAATTTAAAAAAAAATAAAACAGGCATTTCTTCCAGCCCACCAACAAATACATTGTGTTGAATTTTTGTCAGTGTTGTCAGTGGTTTTAAATAAATATTTGACCATCTAATCTGACCTAGTAAATTTTAAAGCAAATCACTATTCAAAATGAACAATTGCTAATCAATTTTCAAACTGATTAGCAGAGTTCCCTTTCATTTTTTCTCTGTCACACAATAAAACTTTTATGTCCATCAAACTACATCAAAAAGTATTTATTTTATTGATGAAGTCATATGTATTTATAAAACTAAAAATTAAATTTGCCTCATACTGAAGACAATCAATTATTGGTTTTAGAATGTTAGAATCCTAAAATGTATTTTGCAGTAATTAGAAGAGATCATACCTCTGTTGCAAGTTGCTATTGAATGAGGCTTTTATTATAACTGCATGATCTGTTTGTTTTGTTTAATGACAACACTGTACCAAATTAATACATTAATCATTTGCTATTGGATGTCAGCCGTTTGGCAATGTGAACACATAGTATGAGCCAGCCCATGATGGGTTTTAAACCGCTGTCTCCAGCTTAAGAGTCAGGTATCCTATTACTGGAACACTGAGACTCATTTTCAACTGCATGAATGATTTTAAGTTTTAAGTGGAAAATGTTATATACCATAGTTCAATGGTTTCAACTGCATATAGGTAATTCATTTTAAAATGAAGCTACCCACTTCGGATTAATCTGCTATATGTTTTAGGGTAAGTTTAAAAAACAACATTGTTTTGTTTATTAAATATTGTTTCACACCATATCTCAAAACTTAATTTAAAAGTGCATTCAGCATGAGAGACTTTTAATTTATATTAATTTTTTTAATGTGCTGTTTGCATTTAAAAATAGCTTTACATTTCATAATGGTAATAAATGCAATGTTTGTGTTGCAGTTCAAAGTCGACATTGGGCAGTTCAAACCAACAACAGAATAAAGTATTTGGACCACGTCATGTGATAGAGGCTGTCAAAATGGTTGCTTCAGGAGAAATGTCAATAGAGGATGCTGCTATAACATACAAAGTACCAAGACGTACTCTTGAGAAAAAGGTGAATAGATACAAGGCCTTTCAAGCATGTATTTCTAACTGTGATGAACCTGTCAACAATGATGAGAAATCAAAGTCACCTCCAGCTTATACAGATGACAACCAAGATGCAAATATAGATGAGAATAAACACACTTCATTTAATAGTGATGATTATGAAAGTCCATCAAATCCTCAAATGTGGCAAGAAATGCACAAAGGTTATTATAGATCATATAACAGTGATATTTTACCAAGTGTGGCTATGTCTGTTGCTGAAGGGCAGATACGTTTAATGGAAGCTTGCAAACAGTACAATATACCTAAGAGTACCTTGCAAGCAAGAATCAAACAATACAAGATGAAAAGAAATACACAAGATGAATCCTCATGTTTTGAAAATGCAGATGACTCCATCAATGGCATTTGGAACTCGCAGGAAGCCTCCCCATCAGAAGAAGTTATAAACCCAAGCTCTATGATTGCTTCTTGCAATGCGGAACAACTGCGACAGGTCATCAGAGCACTTGATGAGGAAAATGAGGACAACACTGATGCCAAAGTGTCATCTTGTGTGGCCAGTGAACATTCAACAATCCAGTCTATTCTAGAAAGGGGTAGTCCTAATGATGATGTAAAAACACCAAGGTCATATAAAGTTTACAATACAGCTATTGTGCCTTCATTAGTGGAAAATGTTGTGGAAGGTAAAATGACATACAGAGAAGTTGTTAGTGATTATGGTATACCAAGGCGAACACTGCAGGCAAAGGTGAAAGCATTAAGGGAACAGAAATTTAGAGAGCTAATTACAAGTGAAGCTCAGAAAGATTTTAATGAAGATCCAAACATCATTTCCAATAATTCATCCATTCAAATTCTGAGTGTGCAGTCTGGTACTGATCCAACTGTATTGGAATCTGATGAAATTGTTCTTCAGAAGGAATACATAGAAAACAAAAATCAGTCTGGCAAGGAATCATTTCAGTCTGATGTGGAAAATGACTCTAGCAATGCACCTAGTGAGTCTGGAAGCAATGTGTGTGTAGAGATGGCTGAACTTAAAAACCAGCACGAATTAATGAAAGTGCCAGGACTTACTGGAACTGAACCAATTAAAAAGGTTATGAAACTGGTTGAGCAAGGCAAAGTAACCATGCAGCAGGCAGCCAGGCATTTCAGCATTCCACGATTCATCTTGCCAAAACCAAATGCAGATGGGTCACAAGTAATGTTGGATGTTACTTCTCCTGAAGACAAACCAAAGAATAAATTTATTTCATCATTACTGGTAAAAAAGATAAAATCAGAGGACCCATGTAATTCAGATAAATGGGTTGTTCCAAAGCGACCAATTTGTCGAGGTAGCTATAAAACATATGACACAAAACTATTACCACAAATACTTGATCTTGTCATGCAAGGTCATCTTTCACAGTTAGAAGCTCACAGACAGTTCAATATACCCAAAAGTACACTCCAGTTTAAGTTAAAGCAAATAAAGTCTAGGTTAAACCCATCTGGTAATGATGCTGTTAATAAAGATGAAGGAAGTATTCTTGAAGAACCAGTTGCAACAATTAGCACTGATTCGTCTGTGGATGGTGATCAGACAGCAAGAAAGGGGGAGTCTGATGAAGTGGAGGAAATAGATGACACCGAAGAATACATGGGTGGTGATGCTGATCCTCGTGATGAAGATTGGAATCCTCCAAAAGCATCAACGTCTAAAGTAGAATATGTATGGGATGGGAAGCAGCAACTTGAACCAGAGGAAGTCATGGAACAGGATTTGGACCAAGAAGTAGAACAAGATGTTGAGTTTGAGACTCTTAAGGATTCATTGGATGATGATGGTAATTTGTGTCACATTGATACTAATGAACCTGGATCTTCAATGGAAGAACTTAGTCCTAATGCTAGTAAAACATACAGAGGAAACTACAAACACTACAGTGCAGAAATTTTGATGGAAATACTTCAAAGTGTAGACCAAAGGAAAATCACTCAGCAGCAAGCCTGCAATCAGTATGGGATTCCTAAAAGTACTCTTCAGTGCAAGTTAAAAGCCTTTCGAGAAACAGGATCCCTTCAAGTCTCTCCACGGAGTAGATATGCTCCCCAGAAACGAGGACACTATAAAACATATGACAGTAGTCAGGTTCCCAAAATTGCCAAGCTAGTTAAGAATGGTAAGCTGAAATTAAAGCAAGCATGCAATCTATATAATATACCTATGAGCACACTACAGCAAAAAATAAAAAAGCTTGATTGATAATTT
Source organism: Symmetromphalus regularis (assembly GCA_032355785.1). Classification (NCBI taxonomy): domain Eukaryota; kingdom Metazoa; phylum Mollusca; class Gastropoda; order Neomphalida; family Neomphalidae; genus Symmetromphalus; species Symmetromphalus regularis. Next base: position 11,574 of record JAULBS010073121.1, on the reverse strand, counting down.
GTGATTTGGATGTATTCTCTAATTAAAGAATGAACATTTCCATTGTCTGATTCAACATAAATATATGTGTGCTTGAAACGGGTGGAATGGCATTGATTCTTAGCAATCTTCAACACCGTGTGAAAATATAATGTTTGCTAGTTATTAATGATATAAAAATTTCTGGTTATTTTGATATTTAAGTTATTCATTTATTGTAAGCAAACAAATTACCCGATGTTTCTGGTAGAAAATTGAAATATAGCAATATTTATATTTATAACCTTCTATTTTTATGTTTCTTTGTTCATACCTTCAGCTTGAGCTAGCGGATTTAAAAAATATTTAATAAAATTTTAATAATTATTAGATAGCATTGTTCTGCGTAAGCATTTTAACAATCTGATGATCTTTTCCATGTTTTTTATTTGTTATATACATGTGTTCATAAGAATAGATGTGTAATGAGTGCAATATTTTGATGTACTCCATTGTGAATATTTGAGTTGAGAAATTGACTGTTGAAGTATCAGAAATGTAGCTTTGTGTTAAGTTATTATGTATATATACTTGCCATGTTTAAAGTATGAAAGTGCCTTATTAATCAAGAAGAAAAACAAAATTACATTGCTTTTAACCTGAAGTAGTAGGATTTTAAATATATACAGCATGTGTGTGTGAGTGCTGTTGCGTATTGGAAGTTGCAGGTTTCACTTTCAGCAGTTGTTGCTGTGGATGCAAATAGACTTGGTTTTTCTTGGTTGTGAAAACCTAAGATAAGCCATTAAAAGATTTTAGGCACAGTCTATGTACCATGTTACAGTTAAATTAAAAATCTGTTGAAAGTGATTCCATCAGTAAGTTTGCTTATATTGTGACACTGATTAAACCATTATGTTATTCAACTTACATTGTATCACAACTACACTGTATCACAACTACACATTGCTAGGTAACCCCATGCCTATATTGAACATAGGAAATTGAATTACCTCCCCCTGATAGCCACGTAGAGACCACCAGGGGATACACACCTACCAAACATCCTTCTCGTTTACTATGCCATTGAGAATGGCTGCTTATATTTGAATGTGGTTGAATGTTACTTTGTCTGCTGTTGACAGACACTTTTCCCTTTGAAGATATTAAGTCACTAAAGTTGTTTATAACAGTGTCATTAATAATTTTGGGACATTTTCCTATTTTTCTCTTTTTAGAAAGCACTTGGTGCAAGTGCATAAACGGTTCGTACGTTCTTCCGAAGTACACAATTGTTGTTGTGTTTTCTTTTTCCGCAGTGATTGTGTTAAAAGAAAACTGCCTGTTTAGGCATAAAGCATCTCTTGAAATAAATTAATTTTGTTTTTGTTTTTCTCGCTTTTATTCTGACTATTACAGATGAATTTAATTTTTATGTTGTCAATTTTGTCAGAGGGGTGTTAGGACATATAATCTTAAAGTCCATGAGGAAAGAAATATGAGGTGCAGCAACACTCAGATGTGTGGTCCGGGCTAGTTGGCCATACTATACCGGTTCCATCAGTGTTTAGACACGGTGAGAAAGATTCCCTCAGTTTTGTGGGACAAAACTTTGAGGAAGGTTTTCTAGAACGACGGCAGCCATAGGTTTTAGAAAACAGCCAGTCTTGAAAGTGGTGTTGTTGGTCGACATCATTGTTCTAAAGATGAGAGCTCTTATGATTAGTTCTGGGTCGGTCTTGGAACTCCCTTGGGATGAAATGTCGGTCATTTCGGCCTGGGCCGAGCAGGTTTGAGGCAAACTCTGTAGGCTCGTAAGTCGGGTCGGGGTTAATATCCCTTGTTCTCCTTATGCTGTGACTGACACTTACATTGTTGTACTTTGTATGATTTTGGTATGTCAGTATGTATACATGGCCCTGTTTTTCAGGGTAGGCCTATACCGGCGGCATTGATGTTACTGATGGAAGGCAGAACCAAGTTGTTGGTGCCCGTTATTTGTTACTTCCAAGCGGAAGCCTGCATTTAATGGAGGACCCCATTTTATTAGTTGATAATTGGGGTGGTCTTTTCTGGTGCACAGCATTGATGTAGGCAGGACTAATGCCATTGGGGAGCGAGGTAGTCTATTACCTGGTTTTTAGGATGTCTCTGTTATTAGAGATAAGTGTCACACTTATTCGATGCAACCGACTAATGGTTGGCGATTCGGTAGGTGTTCAAGACGATACCCCTCTAGGGTGCTTTCTCCGCTGGCGGGTGGAATGTACTAAGACCTGGCTGAGTCATTTGGATCCCAGGGGTCCACAGACTGTCAGGGTTTCATCTGTAAAGCAACTATTCCAACAGTGGTGGAATGCATTAGGTGTGTTTGGATAGTCAAACATAGGATCTACATGCCTCCACTGTTGGGCCGCCATCAATGGCGTCTGGTTCTAGCTTTATTGTTGAAAGGGGATTTAGCTGGAGCCAGAAGGACAGGTAATTGATCTGGAGTGCCAGACTACTGTTACTCAGTCAACCCAAATATCTCTTCACGGTCAGATTAAATTTGAAGAGTAATATTTAGAATAAGAAGAATCTGGTGATTCAAAAATTCTTATTTTCTTGGCTGTATCAGTCAACAAGCACCAGTTGAGAATGTGGATACACCCATAGTGGGGTACTTGGTAATACTTCTTTTCCGTGATGGTGGGGGAGAAGTTCATCTACTAAGATGTCCTTACTTTTGTAAGGTCTGGTATCCAGCACCAGGTTGTTAGTGCAATACCAACTGAGAGCAACACCCCTGCTTGAGAGGGAATTTCCCTTCAAAACAGGAGAGATGTGCATGAGGCTCCCAGCAAGGAGTTTCGTCTCCCTCTGGCTCAAGATGCCCTTGACTCCTTTTAGGATATCAACAGCTTGATGTGTGATCCCAAGCTGAATAAACAGTGCTCTTTTGCGGAGAAATACCCGGGACAGTTGTCTGCGGGGAAACTCCGGCCAGGTACTCGAGGTGGTGTAACTGTTGTACCATACAGTGGGGGCAGACTTCTTAAATGCTGTGGCACTTGTGTTCAGCAGCCAGAAGTGGTTGGCCAGATGTGTATGCCATCCGTTTGCCATTGTAAGCATCAGCGGGTGACATGGAAAATCTGAAACGACTGGCGAAACAGGTTTTCTAGGTCCAGAACTATTTGGAAACTTTCCAGTTTAGTCTGGACAAAGCTCAAGTGAATTGGTCACTGATGGCAAACATTTGTTTTGTGATTCCAGACAAGGTGTCGACACATATCATTTAAATGACAAGTCTGTTGATAACAGACTTGTTTTTGCTGAGATGCGATTACTATCTGGATCTTCTCCCTGTTTCAGCAGAGGTAAGAACTTGGCTGTCAGTCTGTAAAGCCTAATGAGGACTTTTACTGTTCAGACCATAAATTTAGCTCATTTCTGGAGAAATAGGCTATCCTGATAACAGGCAGATGGGCAGGCTAGAAAACGAGGTCCCGCTTTTTCTGGATGTAGGCGTCGCTTTCTATCATATCTGTTTATAACAGGTTATCTGATTCCATTAAGCGGAACTCTGATGATGGAAAGAAGTTACTGATAGTAGAATACCCAAACACAAACGTAAGCAGTTTGCATTCCGGCTGCTGGAACGGGTCATAGCTCCTAACCAGATTAGCAGTCAGGATAGGGGTGTCTGGACAGCCGACATTTCCTGACGTAGGTGCTGTCAATGGATATGCTCATGGGAGACAGATTATAAAGCTTTATTGTGAAAACAATGCAGATGTCATTTCTGAATTTCCGAGAGGGGTACATAATTCCCTTCTCATCAGTTTCTCCATTCATGTCTGTACCAGTGGGACTCAAGTGCATTCTTTGGACAGGCCCTTACTGACTGAACAGATGACCCTGGGATTTATTCTTATCTCTTCTTTTTTGCCAGAAGAAGGGTGGAGAGGGTGGACTGATCCTCAATCTAAAACCACTGAAAATAAAGTTGTCTGAAAATGGAGGCCGCACAACATATTTGCATTTCAAATAATCCAAAATGTGGGTGAGTCCTCAATTGGATTTGTTTGTCACTTGACTGAACAACTGGTCACCAGTGTTTGTGTCGTCGGTACCCTACATTCTGGCACTGGAATAAAATGCTTTGAGCATGAATTGGACGGGTATGCATCTATATTCATTCCCTCTTCCAGTTCTTCTCAGCAATGTGTTAGCCAAGGTGCAGGGGCATATCTGAACCGTTACTTTGTTAGGACAGCCACATTGGGAGACTGTGCAGCCCCCGCCCCCCCCCCCATAGTCCGATAAAAAGGGCAGCCTTATTGACTGACACTGATGACACCATACTGGATGGCACAGCCTTAGTTTCCTCGGTTTCCACTTTTAGTGGAGGTGCAGTTGCCAATAATTCCTGGACTTCTCAGCAAGTTGAGACACAGGATTTGGCATTAGAAACCTGAAAGTGTTCAGGCTTCATTTATGGAGAGTATTTAGTCATCCTTGCAAAGCAAAGGAATTCTGGAAAAGTTACCCAGCTTGTCTCCAATTTAAATGCTGGTCCAGTGAGTATGCATACCAGTGCCATTGGAGTGCATGGGTTCATTAAAAGGTACGGAGAAAAATTCCCTTATTGTAAAATGCCATTGATTTCTTTTTCCTATCACTGGTTAGGAAAAGAACGATTTAAAATTGGCACAGTGAAGAGTTACAGCACCACCATTATTACTAATTTTAGCAATGTGGTTATCAAGTCTTCCCTACGAACCTTGTTTGTCATGATCTTTTGAGATCATTGGGAAACACTGCACAAAGATCAAAGTAAAGTTTGTTTTATTTAACGACACCTCTAGAGCACATTAATTTTTATCTTATCATCGGCTATTGGATGTCAATAAGACAAATCCTGTTACACGTGTGATTGCCGTCTTGGTTCTTAGCTCAGTTATGAATATGTCTTAAGAACATTGTGTTCATTGCTAAGAATCAAGTGCGAATGGAGCTTTTCCTCCGACAATTATCAGCAGTTGTTTGTTAACCTTGTATGAAGCAATTCGGATCAGGTTTTTTGTACAGTCCGTACTTTGAGATATTTTCTGATTACATGGCCCAGTTAAGAAAGAGCTATTCAACCGGAAATAGGAAGTGACCATGCTTAGAATAATTGTCACTATGAAGTATGGCTGTCATTGTATTCACATAAAAATTGAGTTCGTCAGAATCTGCTGTCTAGAAAGTATTTTCTGTACATTCTTATGAGATATGGGCAATCTTAGTCTCTTTTTATTTTCATGTTTCTTTGGTTTTCAAAATCATGAATGTTAATGTTTTTGGAAGGGTCGATTTAAGTTCGATCGCTTCAATTTCAGAGACACATGGTAACATGGGACCGATGGCAGTTGGACCGAATGGTACTAGAGGTATCCAATCTGTCTGTGGAGTTGTTTTTGTGTTTGGTCATGTTGGCCTTGTTGACACATCCCTGTACGATTTTATTGTGCTGGAACAGTAATTGGGTACAGTCAACCTATAAGAGTTGGTAAGTAATTCTTTCTTGCCACCTCCCTTTTCAGTGTTAAATTCACGTGCTGCACAGAGCACGTCTGTTTAGCAATGTGTAGTTGTGATTATTCATACTTACCAGTTGTATCACAACTACACAAGTACCTCCCTCCCTACCCTGGGAGTATTCCCTCCTTTCAGGCATTCTAATGACTTGGAAGTCGAGGAGGAGGATTGGTAGGAGTGTCTCTACATGGCTATCAGGGGAAAGTAATTCAATTTCCTATGTTCAATATAGGCATGGGGTTACATAGCAATGTGTAGTTGTGGAATGTAGGACGTTTCAGCCTGGCCTTTTTTCAAGAGAGGATGTTTCGGTCATGTCAATCAGGAATAAGCTTCTTTTTTTTTTTCAGATCAATTTATTGGCATGAGATTTGTAAACAGAAAAAATATGAAATTCATTGTAATTTTAAAACATTTATTGGCATGATAATTGTTGCAACAAGTGAAATGGTAAAAGCAAAATACTAATATGTACATCAGAACCTAAAAGTGGTCTTTAATTTCAGGATAGTGTTAATTCGGAGGTGGTCATAACCTGGGGTTCTGGTGTATATAACAAATCAAGAAACATAACCCAGAGTTCTGGTGCATGGTGACCTGCTCAATAGTAAAATATTGTCTGTTTTAAGAAACCTTCATTAAGATAAAAAAAATCCATTTGCTGTTGTAAAGCCATTACTGATTATATTTTTTCTTCTTCTTCATCTTGTCATGTACAAATGACCTATGAAAAAAATTTGTTTGTGTTTACACATACAATTGCTCCTTAACCTTTAGACTACTGAATTCTTTTAAGAGTTACTTCCCCCAAAAAATGGATTAATTTTGAAAAAAGTCAGTTTGAGTGGCATCTCATTTTGGTCAAATGTTTTGAATTTAAAACATAACAAAACAATAAAATAAAATAAAGGTATGAACAAATTAATATTATTTTTGGGTTTTGAAGATCATTTTTGTAGGTGCACGACTTGCGGTCTAGAAATGTGTAAAATAAAAAAAAATAAAAACAAGTATAACCATGCTTGGTAGTTCGTATTTATGGTTGAATCGCTCACATTCAACACCATATTCTTGCCCTCACACTCAGTGTCATTCAAAATTTGTATTTGAAAATTCTCACGCGATTCGCTCCCGATATTCAGAATCAAAATCCTCACTTTCAGTAAACCCCAAACTAATATTTATTCCAAATTAGCTCTTCTAAATCTCTGCGTAGCCCGCGCCGCCATTGCTTGTCATGTTACGAAAAACTTTCAGGAAAAGACCCACTTTTACACTGAACATTTCGATCGATAAAGGAGTCCAAATGCTTCAAAAATCTGCCATTTGCAATTGGGAGCATCCTATGTATATAGGTATTGATCATTTCCTCCCATAATGCATTTAAGCAACAGGAAATACAAATTTTAAAGGGCCAGTTCGAATGGCTACATGTCGCCTCCAGTACCAGTACTCAAGTGTTCGCATGAGGTCGGTGAGATAAGTCGCCTGCATTGTCCAGAAGGTTAAATACATAACAGGTAGAAACTGAAAAAGTATTTTTTGGCTGACATGGGTGAAACATCCTCCCCTGAAAAAGAGGCTGTCCATGGCCGAAACATCCGTGCACCATAGTTGTGATACAACTGGTAAGTATGAATAATCATAAAAATTAGAAACAAATTTTCTAAATTAAGTTATAAAGATAGTTATATGGCTAAGCTAGCTTGTATTTTGACATTGATAAACTCTTTACGTATGTCAAATCACAAAGGTCGTCACATGACTAAGTTTGTTTTTATTTGACACTGAACTGAAAAGGAGAGTTGAGTTTTAAATGTTATCTACTATTTAACTATGCTAGCTGAGCTAGTTTGTATCGTAACACCACAAAATTCTTTAAAAAGTTGTTTTATCGTGTGATATTAATTTAGTGGGGCATATTTGCCATTTGGCCATTCTGATATTAAAACCAAACTATTAAACATTTTGTTAGTCATTAAAGAAAAATGTAATAACATATTTGTTTTTCATGAAATTGTATCCTAAAATATATTTTGTCCTGGCTGAATGACACAAAACTCCCACCAGTTTCTTTGTTGATGATATACACCAATTTTGTATAAATCTTTTGCCTTTTATTGGCTTATTTTGTACATGTATATATATAACTATATATATATATATATATATGGTTATATTTTATTTTTCAATGCATGCACTTTTGGCATAATAATAATCTGTGGTGATTACTTTAAGAAATGTTAAATGTTTTATCTATCCACCTTGTTAGTTGCATGTCATTTATTTAGTTTGAAAAACATGTTTATTTTATGTACTACAGTGGAACCTGTCAAAACTAGATTTCTGTTAAAAAATAGCCAAAATGTTCATCCCAAATTCTTTCCTGTTTTAAAAGTCTGAATAAACTGTAACCTGTCAGTTCCAGATTCTGGACAAGTTTTCTGCACCAAAATGTTATATCCTTAATCCATTCACATGCTCAACTGGACTACTCAAAATAAAAGTAACTTCCAGCTGCAATGCAGACTAGATATGGAGTCAAGAAGAGCTGACACATCCACCATCTTGGTTCCAGACATTTAGTCTCAAGATTATTTAAGAATAAGAAAAACCTGATTGCTATCAGTTGGTGTAGTGTTGTTAGCACCTATATAAAATTTTAATACTAGATGTAACACAACACTGCCTCTGATGCATTTGTAATAGCAGAACTCTGAAATATTAATTGACTGATTTTTTTTTTTTTCCATGTCCTTTCCTTGTGCAAACAGCATAGTTTTGCACTGTAGTTAAACATTCATTCAAGAATTATTTATTAAGCATTTTCATTGTTCAGAAAACAAACTTATTTTATTATGTCCTATAATGTCTGTATTACTACTTTCAGGAGATCTATTAATCTTTTGGTTGATACCAATTTCCAACAAGGAAAGTAACTGAGTTTATGAAAATTGTGATCAAAATTTAAATCCTGTAAATACCAGATATCTTCTGAACTGGATAAATATTGAGGTTTCATGGTGGTCTGGTTTAGACAAGTTCTGTATTTGTTTTATTTAGATATTGAATATTTAGTTGAAATTTGTTTTTCTTTTATGAAATTCAGTTGAGACATTTTTGGAATTTTCCAAGATACATTGTGGAAAACAACCAAAACAAGTCCTGTCTGAATGTTTCTATAATGACCAATTTAGTTGATTTTGTGATTTATGTTTTGTTCTAGTAAACAAACAGTTGTCGCATTCTTTGTAGCCCATTATTATCCTGTTTATTATCCATGTTGAAAAACAGTTTTATCAATATAATGTTTTTGGAATTTTAAATGCTTTTCAATAATGGAGTTAGTTAGTAAAGTTATCTTTCCACAGGTGGCTCATGGGTGACAAGTTCAACAAGACCTTGATAACCCTAAACATTTGCAGAAAAATACAACATAGCCAGGTGGTGCTTTGTAAAACTTCGAACAAATATTTCTTCTTTTGATATTATTTATGCTCACATTCTGTAATTTAGCCTAAAATTCCCAATGATAACAGTATGTTACTGAGTCTCTGCAATTCATTTGTAAATTAAAACAGCTTTAAAAATGACATTTTTGTAGACAGATTTTTTTTATTGGTTGAACCTCAAAACTTTTGTGTCCATCAAACTACATCACAGTATAACATCATTTGTGATTATACTTTTTGATCCCATTCTTTTGTAAATATTTAAAATAAAAGTTCTGACATTTAGTCTGTTTGTTGTCGCAACTTTATTGAAGTGATTATAAAAAAAGAATTAAAGAAAAACTGAACACGCACACAAAGCTAATGATTTGGTGTCTGGTAGACTAATTATTATTTTTTGGAACAAAGACAACAAAAGAAATGTTCAGAAAATAGTTTGAGATTGTCAGATTAAAGCAAATGATGTCACATCATGCTTAATTAATTTCAATTTCAAGAATTTGAACTTTCCACTAATTTCACCATAATAGTTGGACAACAAAAAGAGTTTTTATGTACAAATTCAATTAGATGGATTTCCACTGGATTTTTTATTTTTATTAGTTTCTGTTAATTTTTTCCAGTCTCTGAGGAAAATGGGTTCAATTTTAATAGTTTCCCGGCATTAGTAAATGGGAAGAAAGTTTTTTAATTAAAAAAAATCAAATATCTCTATAAAAGCCAGAAATATTCTAAAGGCATGGTGGTCTTTATGACACTAAGAAGTATAAACAATGTGAAGCATGTAAAGAAAAAATCATGTCCCAAGTAATTATATACACATGAGCATAATTATGGTATTTATGCTCATGTGGTAGAATAGAAAAATCAGTAATTAACAGTTTAAAGAATGCAAAGCCAATCAGTCTAATTCATTCAAACAAGAAAACTGAAGTAGGAAGATATTTTAAAGTGCTTCCTGGGGGAGAAATTCTTCCAAACGACTAACTCACCTCATTGGAAGTAGTATTTCAGTTGATCTGTATCAGAAAATCATTTGACAGGTAAAATGGTTTTATATTCACTTGGATTACCCTTGTTTGAAGATTGTACACTTGGTTTGTACTCATAATATATGGCCATACTTAATAATGTAGAAGACTGATTTTCCGCGATAACGGAAATGCGGATAGAATCTGAAACAGAATTCCTGATTTTCTCATAAAACATTATTACTCATCTCCAGATAGTGCAGTTTATTAATTAAATGGATTTTAAAGCGTCACTGGGAAAAAAGGTTGATATTTGACTATACTGATATTAGTACGTGTTCGAAAACCGAACGTTTTTTTAATTATTATTTTTATTTGCTCAAATTCTCCGACAATTACACGAGTTAAAGATTTATTATATGTTTTGGGAGGATTTATTTATAATATTCATCATAATTTAAAATGATGAAAATTGTTTTCATGTTTGGTAAATAAATAATACAATTGAAGTTATTCTTATATATGTATGTGATCGATTCTAATTAAATATTCGGAGATTTTTGCAAAACCCGAGAATTACCGAACCCGATGTAATTGCGTATTAAACAAGTTTCAATTCACAAGGTTTTTTTCATGCTTGTGTGTGTGAGTGCTTTTTTAATGAAAACTATTTCAATGGAACTCAAAATAAATTATAAACTTTACTGAAACGGAAAAAACTTAATTTTTTAAATTCTGAAACGGAAAAGGGGAAAATCTGAAACGAAAAATCAGTGCCTCAGAATTTAGCTTTGATGATGTAAAAGCTGAAGTAAACTCACTATGACATGATCAAATAATGATTTCATTTTGACACTTGATTTAGTCAGTTTTTGCTAAATTTGCTTTAAAAGGAACCAGTTAACTGTTCTATTAATATTAAATGAGATTTATTTTTTAAATTTGGTTAGAGAAAGTTATTTTAGATTAGGAAAATAATTTTTGTTTTTGCATTATTTTTGGCTAATTTTTGTTAATTGCATAAGCTCACATGTTGAAATCAGCTGATTAATTATTTATTTTACGGTTTTCTTTCTGAAATTAAACTTGATTTCCATTGCTCTGACTTGGAAAATTTACTGCTTCACAAAGAAATTGGAAAATTTTAGTTTAATGTTTCTTTCATATAGGAACAACAAAATATTAAGACTAGTGACTACTCTTTGGATTTTAATCTAATTATCTATTTTGATGTTAATATAATACAAAATAAAAAAAAATTGGTGTTGTTGTTTTTTACCTTAGATTGTGCATTTGTACTCCAGAATTGGGAATGAAAAACAATCCATCCTTTGCGGAATGGTGCCAAATATTGGAGTCTAGACAAGTGATACAATCCCGTCATTCTCTTTTTAAGATATTGTATTCACAAATATATGACTTAACCCTTTCAGACCACTTTCCACTGCCTTAAAGTACCCCAGGAATTCATATATCTTAGCAGTTAAACAAAGGATAAATTTAAAGATGGTTAATTGATGATAACTTTTTTATTATTCATGGTAGAATGTTGGTTAAAGTATATTTGTAAAGATAAATGAATTTCCTTTAAGAATTATCTCATCATTATATATAAATACAGGTAT
>JAULBS010073110.1:0-20989 GCA_032355785.1 Symmetromphalus regularis | reverse complement strand
CGGGGGTGGCCGACCTGAAAAGATGGTGTGTGTGTACTAGTGTGTGCATACTTGTATTTATGCATGCTTGTGTGTGTATGTGTGTGTGCGTGTATGCTTTCATGCATGCACCCAGTCTCTGCCTGTGACAATATTCTGGTGAAACCTATAAATTTTATTTATGTGATGGCATTTTCAAAAGAGTTGTGTCCCTTTTCACCCATATTGGAGAAATACTTAAAGAATCTCAGTAGTATTCTTAATAAAGCTAATTTTAACTGATTGTATAGCTCCAATGTGCTTGAACTTTTAAATGGCAGTAGTCATAAAAAAAAAACATTTTCAACCAATTGATTAGTACAAAGTTAACTTGAAGTTCAAAACAAATGAAGGATAAACTGGAGAAAATGTGTAGTTTTGATTCATCCATGTCGCCAATATGGCAACACAAAGGAAGGAAATCTACTTACCATGCATAACCCCACATACATGTATCTCTGTAGTTAAATTGAATACACTGGGATAACAGGTTACAAGTGTACACAGTAATTAAAGCTTAAAGAAATCTGAATATTTTCCTTTTTTTTTTTTTTTACCAGTTTGTGTTTTGTCATTATACTAACAGGATTTATTTGTATTTTTAGTCGCAGGAATAATTTCTGGTTGTTGGTGGCCTTGAACTCTACTGGAGGTGCGGCAGGTGACCTTTACTGGGATGATGGAGACATGATTGGTTCGTTAGTTATAATTCTTAAAAAGTTAAAATTTAAACCAATTACTGCGTGTGAAAATACTGTCAGCAGATGTCATCTTGTGTTGGCAGATATTTCTTTTCATTTGCTCAGTAGACTAGCAAATAATAACAAAATTATATAATAATAATAGTTTACTTGATTCTGGCTATTAACGTTTGCAGACCTGTCAACCTTGAACGCAGGCATGAAAGGAGACTGACCAAAAAACCCCAAAAGATTTGACAATAAAACAGCAGATTTATATATCAAAATCTATTATATATATTAAAACAATTTTACACACAAATATTGTGCATCTATTACATATATTCACTTTTGGGAAAGAATGGTTCATTTATGTTCATCCAAAAATATGAAGGATCTGTGGATGTATGAGAGAAAATATGGAGAGCGGAAAACAAAATTTAGAGAGTCCATTGTGAATTACGACGAGTCAACATTTGAAGTAGCAGTTTTATACCCAATACAATATGGCATGTACAACAAATAATAATACAAAAATAATTGCAATTAAATATTGTTTTATTTCATAATCAAAGTTCATACTGATATATATCATTTTTTTAGTTAGGTCAGAAGATTGTACAATTTGTTAGCCCAAAAGATTAACCGAAATAACTGTTTCAACACCTGCACTATAAAGTATAACAGTTTTCTGGGGAGTGGGTGCAGAAACTAAAGTTTAATAACTTAAGATTGCTGAAAATAAAAAATAAAAATCTATATTAACTTTGAAATTTGCTTAATGTTAACTTTTGGTCTTAAGTCTCGTAAAATGTGATCAGTTTTATGGTGTACGCTATTTATCACTATAAGGCGACATTGCCTATAAGATGGGGAGTGATTTTGGTGTTCTGGGTGAGAATTTTGCTTCCACTCATTTGTAAGATGGAGTGAAATTTTGTGAGCAATGTTGCTGCCGACGTTTTGCTGATAAACCATTAGAATTAACTTCCATGCATATAAAGCCACATTACTGAATACTACTGCACAGAAAATTATGCTCATACCAGCTATTCTAACCAGAGATCGCCAAAAACAGCATTTTGACTTTTGCTTATAAGACAGGTCGGGTTTTTAACGATGGTTCTGGAAGGGAGGAATAAAAATTGCCTTATAGCCGAATAAATACTGTAGCCAAATTAGCTGGTATTGTCTGCTCACAAACCTTTTAAAATTATATATCAGTTTACACGTGTGTATGATTTGTATCTGTAAAATATCTGAATATTTTATTGTTTTGCTCTCAACAAATACTGAAATTTATTTTCACAGATCCTCATGATAAAGGACTGTTCAACATGCTGTGGTTTTATGCAGCAAAGGTAGGAAATAATAAAACTTGTTATGAGACCATACATTTAAAAAATTAGACTTATTAAAATAACAAAAATGTACTACCTGCCAACAAGCCCTTTTTCTCTTGTAAATTTTGTATACTGTAGCTTTGAAAAATTGAAATTAAAAGCCTAAATAATCTTTTCCAGTATTTTTCTTTATGATATGAATGTAACACTTAGCCTTGTGGTCTTAGCACAAATATACCAAAATACATCTTGGAGAGGATAGCTAACTACAAAGTAAATATAAGATTGTAAGAAGGGCAAATAAATATAAAGGATGATGAGGGAATAAAACGGGGTGAATTGCACCCATGACCCCTCCTCAATTACGCCAGTGGACCGGGTAGATCTATGTTAAATTCATACTCTGATATTATATTTGTAGAAATCTGTTTGGGTTGAACAGCCTCATATTGGCCTCACGACAGAGCAGATGATGCTTAGTAACGTGACAGTGTTTGGGGTTTCCACACAGCCAAACACGGTTACGGTTAATGGAAATCAAACACAGTTCACTTACAACAGTCAAAACCAGGTATGAACATTTACTTTCCAGCATGTTCTTGGCTCTTACATTGCTCTTCATATAAAGATATTCGAGGTAAAAGATATGCAAGGGACAAGAATAAACATTCTGGACACGAATGGCCTTATCAACATGGCCAGTAATTGTTAATAAAGCTGAAATTATAAATTAAATGACACTTGAAACCAGGTTTAAATGTTTGCTTAGTGGTATAAACCTAGCCCATACCATGATTTTGTGATGTATTCTGTTAATTAGCAAAACTCCCAAATATATAAGATCTGTTTATATGTATATTGAAAAAAAGTTAAGTTTGTTTTATTTAACGATACCTCTAGCATAACTAGAGCACATTGATTTGTATCTCATCATCGGCTATTGGACATCATATGTGGTCATTCTGACATGTCTTTAGAGGAAACCCGCTGCTGCCACATAAGCTACTCTTTCTGATAAACAGCAAGGGGTCTTTTATATGCTCTGTCCCATAGACAGAACAGCACATACTATGGCCTTTGATGAACCAGTTGTGTACCACTGAGAAGGATCGATCCAACAACCCACCACTTCAGTGGCAGACACACCACTGTTTGTGCTACATCCCGCTCCCTATATATGTATATTGAGTCACATTATGTGAAATATGGTGAGAATATTTTGGTACAAGACAATTCGGAGATTAGTTCATTATTTTTGTTAGATTTATTATTATTTTGTGTGTGCGTGAGAGAGAGAGAGGTGGGGCGTCTATAGGTAATGTTTAAATAATGTAAACGTACATTGATCTACCATGCAAATGTTTAAATCTAAACATACATACACATGTTGTGTTGTAACATCCTTATTATAAAATATAATCATCACTACAAGTTTAACTTTTTTCTCTTTCAGGTTTTGTATGTGGTCAACTTCTTAGCTACAATGTTGAAGCCATTTAAATTAGTGTGGAGCTAACTGTTCTGTGAACTATAATAGGCGTAATATATATTAAATTGAATATTTTATTACTATATTTATTTACTATATTTTATTATAGCAGTGCAATACTAAGTTAAATTTTAATAATTGCTTCTGTTTTGGGATTGTTTTTAATTCAATGTAAGTGCTTTCTGATAACCAGTATGCAGGTATTAAAATGAACAGCTATCTGTGATAAATTTTTAATTAATTTTTTTAATGAAATTATCAAGGCCTACTGTATTGAACAAATGTTTGGAACTCTCACAGTTGAGCGAGTGTCGTTGGTCTAGCAGTAGAACTTTAGACTTTCAAACTGATGACAATCATTCAAAACCGTTTGAGGCTGGCTCACATTTGAATATATGTCAAAATAACCAAATGTTTCACATCTAATAGCCGATGATTAATAAATCAATGTGCTCTATTGGTGTCATTAAACAAAACAAACCCACAATGTTTTCAAGCATATATATATATATATATATATTGCCTTCATAAGTTTAGATGTAAAATGGAGTAAATAAATTTGGAACTAATTCCTTATGTCATTTCATTTAAAAAGTGGTTACATTTGAAGTTGAAATACTCTTGTTGTTTCTTTGGTTGTTTGTATTTATAAATTATAATCATTGAATTTAAAATCCATTGGAATAATCTGAACATACAGAATTTCTTTAGTTATAATTAAAATATTTAAATTATATTTATTAATACTTTGTGAACCACTGGGAAAAATGAAGTAATGTCAGAGTAAAAGAAAAAATAGAAGTTATTATTGAATTCAAAAACTGCCAACCTTGGGTGCTGTAAATCATATGTTGAAATGATTGTCAGACAAAATGTGTAAAAATATAATTTATATTGTGTTAAATGATTGAAGTGGCTATGTTAATAATTACTTTAATATTCTACAGCTTTTATGTATCATCGGGAATTTATATATGCAATGAATAAAGTTTATTTTATCTGTTATTTTATTTTGTTTAATGTATAAAAAAGTTGAATGATTAACTCAGTTTTTCCAGTTGTTCGTTCCCCTTAAAGATCATCAGATTTTGGGGTATTGTAAATAGTAAATTCGTAAATAGTGTCGATAAACACCCACTAATATAGATGAAAAAAAAATATTAATAAAAATTATCATTTTATGTTTTAGACGTTTAAATTTGGTCCACAAAGAGCATTTTAGAAGCTTTCAAACCCACCGTGACTTACCTCCCCTTTTTTTGCCTCGAAATGGGTTTATCTGTGACATCATATGAGCCAAATATATTTGCATTTTTGGGAGTCTACAGCTTACATAGTACCAAAACATGATTTTCATTTCAAAGTTAGAGTATAAGGAGTAAATGTAACTGCTGCTGTGATTGGTGGATACAGGTAACAATGGGTATTTATGAAAATGTTATAGCATATACACGTACCTTGTTTTATTGTCTTTTTGTAGCAGAACATTATTACACTACTAACACATGGTAATGTTTGTTGATAGCTGGGGTAGAAATAAAAATAGCAAGTGACATTTTGTGCAGATCAGAAGGTTGACCATGTAAACATCCTCTAGTTGCAAAAATATGTGATAGTAGATCTTAAAATTCAGATCATCTTGCGATGGCAGTTTAGTTCAAATAATAACAAAGTAAATACCCGATAATGATAAAAATGTAGCTTGTCATGGCACCGTAGACTGCCGTTACGAATTTCGAGATAGTATAGTTTCTTTGAATAATCTGTTGTAGGAATAGTATGTCTGTATACTAGCCCAATCGTTTGAAATGGTACTTGATACTTTTAAGAAATGTTACTATGATCTTCAGTTATTTGGTTTAATAGAACTTGAAGGTACATGCCCTAGAATGGTGTAGGTTTGGCAGCATCCAGGCATTGTCTACAGAAATGATACATGGAGAAAGTTCTAACGTTTTTACCGTCCCATACCAATGTTTTATAAAGCAAAGAAGGCCTAATTAAAATAATGATAATTTTGAAATGTGCCAACATTATAAAATACTGTCGACTGTATTAAACATAAATTGTGTTTTTGTGCATATATGTTTAAAACTATGAAAATGTTTGGAACAGAGCTTTAGATTTCACCAATTTTGTGATTGTATATGTCGTGCCCAAAATATAGCTCCTTTGGGGAGCTGCTTTAATGATATCTCCTGTTTTGGGCAAGGTAGATAATTCACGTTTACACCTACATGTTGAGACTGACTTATCCAAACTTTATTATTTTTTTAATTATTATTTCGCCACAAAATATACAATATACAAAATTATGACTTCAAACAAATTACAACAGTAAATTAAACATGTATACAATACACAAATTCAAGATAATAGGATAAGAAATTACAAGATCAAAATTATTTTGTTTTAAATTACAGCTTTAGTTATTAAATATCTTCCATCTCTTGAAACAACTGAAAATAAAATGAAAATCATATTTAAATATTTCCTATACTATCTTTTATGGCCACTGCAATACGTTTCAGTGGTGAATCGAGGGAGCAGGGGCCCGAGGCCTCCCTAAATTTTGCGATATAAATAACATTGTTTTAAATTAACATTTTTCAAAATTATTTGTTTCAACGTTAAAGAATCATACTATTATTGCCTTCCCCTCCCTGGATTTTCTGGATCTGCCACTGCATTTAATTATAATAGTAATTTATAGTTAAATCTCTTGAAATAGGACACCATCTCTTGAAATATCAACTGAAAATAAAATCAAACTTGTATTTAAATATTTCCTGTACAACCTTATATGGCCATTGCAATACATATAAAATAAATAAATTATTTTACAGATCCATGTATGTGTAAAACCGTCCATGACTAACTTGTAAAGCTGCAACAGATGGACCTGTACATATTTAAAAACATGCAACAACAACCCATAAATATCTTTTAAATCTAATTTGTTATATATAAACCACTATCACCATATATTTTTATTACCAGGTAGATGCATTGAAAAAAACTTCAGATGTTACCAGCCCGATCAAAGTGTTCAACCTCTTGAAACTGTGACGAAATGACATAAGGGATTAATTTCAAATTTATTTACTCCACAGGGATAGAAATTAACGCTCGACCCCTCGCCTGAGGCGAGTAAATCCTTACTGACGCTAGTTCCCCGGGTAGTAGAAATATTTTTTTTCAATCTTGTATTATTTTGAGATAGTAGCTGTCATACTGATACTTTGCCGATCGTACCCGCAAAACAAACATGTTTGACCGAATTGCACTCTACGTTCTAGCAGATCTTTATTCAGTCTGACTCTCGGCTGGTTATTTATAGTCTCGATACGGTCTAACAGGGATTGGTTCGAAATTCATTTATTATTGTAATACAGTTAAACCTATATTATACACCACCTTTTAAGTGAGTTCCGTAAAATAAAAAAATAAAAACAATAGCACAATACGATTTATCTTCTCAACATGAACTACATGTTACATGTATAACTCACGTTATAGATCAACCCAATCTTAAAATTAAAATGGGGGTGGGGGGGTAGAGAGAATAGTGACTTAATCTTTTCGTGGAGATGAGTAATTCTTTAAAGCCACTAGCCCCACAGGTCCATTTTATATTTAAACTTGTGTAGCTTCAGCCAGGCGTGTAGGACGGATTTTGACAGTCGAGGAAGGGGGGGAGGGGTAGAGGGGACTATTTTTCAAAGTGGAGGGACTAATTATTTTGGATTTATAAAAAGTGCTGCGCGAACCCGCGAATCTATACAGGAAATAAAAACTGGCGAAAAAAGTGGTAATAAACATAAAAAGCCCCACCCCCACGCTATTACGGGCCTGTCAGCTGTTACCAACACGAAATTAGTATCTTTTTATCAGCATAGCTGGTATGTTTTCCATAAAACAACACCAACAAACAACACTGTTATTCAATAGTTTAAGTACAAGTAGGTTGAGTTAGAAGTAGACGACAGACTGGTTTTTATAATAGTTATATATTTAATAATCATAATAAATAAACCGACAAGAAGAAGAGAATTTTTTTTAATGTATTCTATAAATACACACCACAACCACTACCAAGGGCGACAATTGCTTCCTCGAATTGGGGGGGTGGACGGAGCAGGGGTCTTCTTGTAAGGGGTGGGGGCGGAGATGGGGGCGTGGGGTGAAAGCAATAGAAAGTGGTACATATTTAAAGAAACAAAGAAAGAAAAACATATCTATAAAATCCAGTTTAATCTATACAAACAAGAACTACTATTTTAAATAAAAGGTCGATGCATTGAAAAAATCTTCAGTTGTCACATGCAACCCTAACCCCTGCAAGAAAATGTCCACAACAAAATAAATCCTGTGGAGAAATAGTGTCCACGGCATTTTCTATAGCAATTTTATTGTAATCTATTCATTATTTTTAACAATAATTTATTTTAAAAAACAACCCAACACCACTTTGAAACACAATTAGTCCGCGACAATCTCCACGGCATTGACGATTGCCGCGAGCAAATTCAGGGGTTGCACATGTGACATGCCGAATGAAAATGTCTTCCATCTCTTGAAACGAACATCAACTTTCTTTGAAGAGAAAAAATACACCTCCTTCATCCCTTTTTTCCAAAAAAAAAAAGAAATGTAAGAAATATGATAAACTAATTATTATTATTATTTATTTGTATGGGGCCTTATTGCACTTCCAGTTGTTATAAATATATATTTTTAAAGACTTTATAATAACATTATTTTGTTAAATAATAATTGAACTTGGTAAATAAGTGTTATTTAATATTACCTCTCAGTGGGATAATCCAAAAGAATAAAAACATGAGGAAACACATTTCTCAGTTGCTAGCCTTTTTCTACGTTGTTGCTATTAAGACAATTAGTGACGTCACCATAATGGTTCCTACAAATTTTGAACATAATTTACGGAATCTAGCTGATTCCCATTTTTAAGGCATTTTCCAGCGAGGATACAAGCAATACTATTTAAATTATGTGGGGAATAATGGGAAACCTAAATATGTAAGCATCCGTTTCTGCTTTTTCCCTTTCTTTTGAAAAAAATAGTTTTTTTGAAAAATGAAGGGGTTAAACCCTCACAACCACAACCCCCCCCCCACACACACACACACAGACCGCATGTTCGCTACTGTTAGTTTCATATCAGATTTTTTCATTTTGTTTTCTTTGATTATAAACTCAAACGGTAGAGTGTCCGCCTGTGAACCGATCGGTCGTCAGATCGATCCTTCTCAGTGGACCCAATTACAATTTGGGCTATTTTACGTTCAAATGGTTCATCAAAGGCTATGGTGTGTGTTGTCCTGTATGTGGGACGGTTTCATATAAAAGACCCCTTGTTGCTTATTGGAAAGAGTAGACTAGGTTGCGACAGCGAGTTTCCTCTAAAAATATGTCAGAATGTCCATATGATTGACGTCCAATAGCCGATGATAAGATAAAAATCAATGTGCTCTAGAGGCGTCATTAAATAAAACAAACTTTACTTTATTTTCCTAATTTTTCACATTAATTGAACTGCTTGAAGCCGTTTCAGAAAATATCACATGGGAAAGGGGTAAGGATTTTTTTTTTAGATAACTCCAACACCATTGATGGTTTGGTTTCCTTCCCCTCCACTGATTGAATTATATTTCAACATAAGTGGGAAAACAGTCAAACTTGTCTTAAACAGCCACCTAATTGATTAACAGAATCTGGCCTCTTAAGACAAATGGCTGCTTAATACTGGTGAAATTGCACTGTATTAGCTGAAATGGGAGGAAGTAAAGCAGACTCTTTAAGAAAGGTGGCTGCTTAACACAGGTGACCAATGAGGAGGTTTGACTAGTTCTTTTAGACGTCAATTATGTTGTATAACTTAGACACTAAATCATAATTATGTATCAGTCATCACATTACAAAAATGTATTCATTAATTATTGTCACGATGGTGCTTTTGCAATATTTTATATTTTAATTATATTAAATACTGAAATGTGTAGATTATTAAATCATCATAATTATATTATACTATAATGCTAACAGTGATTAGTCTTTGACTTAAAATCCTATTCTCTATGTCAAACAAAATTGTTGTTATTCTGTATTAGTATAATCATAGTTATAAAGACTATATTATTTTAGGCAAGACAATAAAAACTTACATCAAGTTTGTTTTTTGTAAGTGCAAAATCAATGTAATTAGAATCAACAAATGAGTATTGGACATAATTAACTTTCTTTCAGAAACTCTCAAATCTTAACAAATGAATGATCAGATAATAACCATGTTCCAGGCTTGTTAAATACAGTAATAGCATTACACGTACATTTACCAGTCTGTGTCGCTGAATGATCTATGTATGTTTGACCTTTTTGCTTGTAAGTCAAAGTTAAATATACCTTTACTTATACTGTTCAGTTCAGCACCATAAATCTTGTTGTAGTAGTGTACCTATAATACAAGAAACCTATCATGAAACCTTATATATATTACATGTGCAATGTTACATTTTTCAGGAAGAAAGATAAGAAAAGGGATCGAGATAGGAGCAGGGATCGGAAGCGAGACAAAGACCGAGAAAGTAAAAAGAAGAGTCGTGACAAAGAGAAAGATCGGGAACGAGAGAAGGACAAAGAAAAGCTGGACACAAAGGTGATGCGTGATTATGACGAAGAGGAGAAAGGATTTGGGAGTGGGGCGGAAGACAAGAAGAATGAAAGCGTAACTGATCTCGACAGTAACAGACAAATGGTTGACATGGAGATGAGCGACTAGGATGATATATTGAGAAATACTGTAGATGTAAATACACTCATGTGCTTATAAAACTTAACAATTAAATTTAAAGTGTAGATTTGAAACACAGTACTATTGCTAAAATTCTAACTCACGATTTTGGTTTGATTCATTTACTGAATGTTGGTTTAATTATACTCCCCAACCCCACAAAAATAAACATTGGGGGGACAAATTATCTTTAAATCACAAATTTGTTTTTATAAACAGTTTATAGAGCTGATTTATAACAAACCATATAGAATATAATGATAAAATATGTATCGTAAAACAATATAATAAATATGTCAATAGCAAAGTTTAAATTTGACAGGTGGCAAATTCCACTCAAAATGTCCAATATGCTTCCTGGTAATCAATTTGACAAGCAGCTTCTCGCTGTCCATTTTATTTTTAAAAATATGCAAAAATTCTTATTTTCAGGAGTAATGTATAGCTTTCATTCACGTTTGTTTTGGGTTTTTGTGTATTTTTTGTCCTAAAAAAGGACCATGTAAAATACTTTTTTGAACAATTTCTGTTTAAATACACATGGATGTGGTTATTTGACACTGGTGCATACACAACACCAGAAGAATTGTCTCCTAACAAAACTCATTTGGAACCATTGACGCGATTATGGTTTCTCTACCAGATGCATGTTTGCTAGCTAGACTGGATTTTGTGCCTAATGTCCCATTCTGAGAAGTCAAAACTTTGCTAAAAAGCTGCTAAATTATCACACATAACATTGTGCAATGTACGTAGATATGGAAGTTGAAATCTAAAGAACAGTTTTTCAGCGAACACAGTATCTATGGGCATGGAGGACTAGCATCATTTAATGATTTAGATCTTGTACCCATTGATATCTATCATTGGGGCAAGCATTTGTTTCTGTCTCTAAGAGTTAAAGTCTAGACTTTAATGTCTAACAAAATGAATGCAAACAATTCTAAGAATAATCCTCCAGTCCAGACTTGGTGGTTTAACTCTTAATCTCAGTTAGTAGAATGTAGTCCTAGGTTAGTGAAATTTCCCACTAGTATCACTAGTAGGCTTGGATTTTTTCAAATATTTGTAGAACATTGGCACACTAAATGTTTATAAGCATATGTCCTTTACGTGTTAGTGCATAAGTAAATTTGTTTAAGACTTGTTCACGTGCACTGATATTGTAAATATTCCAAGACTGATTGTTTAAACCTTTGCACAATTTTAAGGAGTTTTGTACTCACTAAAATCATGTAGGCTCTCCTTTTGTAGAAAAACAGTTCGTCTCTGCTACACTATTTATGTGTAGTATGTGGTAGGTCTCACCAGATTGATACGAGGCTCCCTAGATGTGCAAATAGGGTGTTGTTACAGAGTATTAATTTTCCATTCCAAAATTGTGCACTGGTTTAAGGTAAAATTCATTTAGTACAAGTTAGTTTTGTTTCTGAATATTAAATCATTTTCATCTAAACAATGTTGAATGCACAGACTGCCTGAAATTTTTAAAGTAGTAAATTTGAATAATTTTTCATGACTTTCATTGTTTTGGGTAGCGTATTTGATGACATTGTTTTAATGTAGATTCAAATAAATCAGTTAACAAAATGTTTTGTTTTTGTGTTTTATATGGAACGAGGCAGTTAGTCTTTCTGATCAATTTGCTCTCAAGCTGAAGACTGTGATTCAAAAACCATTGGAGGCTGGCTCACACTTGACTAATTGTCAGAATTAGCAAATGTCTGACATCCTGTAGCTGATGAATAATAAATTTGTATGATCTAGTTGTGTTATTAAACAAAATACACAAACAGTATATTATTAGATCAGTGAAATTAGAAAGAAGGAATGTTAGACACTTCAGCACATTATGTAATCTGCAGCTATCAGGTGTCGCAGAATTGTCATTCATGCAATGGCTATTCTTTCTGAATCAACAGCAAATGATCTTTTGTAAACACTTTCAACACATGCAGCACTATGTCCTGTAACTCATGGACTTTGGTATGTTGAATGTCTTGCAGGAATGGAAGGCAGCCAAATAGGGCTATCTACAAGGAAAGGATTTGGAAACTTGTGGCCTTTAGAGGAAATCTACTACTTCTTAGGCAGCATGGAATCTTTTATGTGCTTTATGACAGCCAGGACATCATATAACAGCCTTTGTTACACCACTCATGCACCACTTGCCGGAATTAGCTAAAATTGGTCACTATTTTTAAGAATACTCAAAACAGGCATTAATATCGGCTGTTGATTATCACAGCACAGTATTTGTGAAACGTTTGAAAGAAACTCAGAACTCCCTCACAGGCTTCTCTTTTCAATTAGTAGTGATTGGGGTTTATATTAATCTTACCAAAGGCAGGCTATCACATACCATTGCTTTGTAACCAGTCGTGTACCATTAGCTGGAATGAGAACTGCCCAAAAGTTCACTGGCTCAGAAAAGAATACATTTTTTTTAATTCAGTGAACCAATTTACAAATGGCTGATATTCAAGTTATAGTCTAAATGAAGAGATGACACACAGAATCAAGTTATTAAAGACATTATATCTAAACTATCATAATATAGGAATAACCATATTATTTTTTAATATTGGGCACAAAAATTAATAACACCAGAAATGTATAGTAAATATTTTATTAAATAAATTATTGCACAAGTATAAAATGACACACCGGTATGCACAAGACACCATAATTATATTAAAACAAATATATAAAAAAATAATTATCTTTTTCAAAACACTGACATTTCCAGTAGCAGATCCAGAAAATTCATTTAGTGAATCCTCTGATTCATTAATATTAAAAATTATGATAGTAATTTTTTTTTAAATTGCAATATTTAGGGGAGAGGCAAATCAGCCACTGAGGCTCTCCTAGATCCACCACTGATTTCACAACCACAGAATTTCAGAGTCCTATCTAGCCTGTAAAATCTATTAGTTTAGGATGCTGTAATTCATGGGTTATGACTTAGTGTTGACCGATCAACGTACTAGTACAATTTGGTCACATAATAGGCCTCATTTTATTCTCCAAAATCACAACTTTTAATCAATTCAATGGTGAAATAGGTCAGGCTAGCAGTGTTCAACAAACAATCAGAACATCATTAATTAAAAAAAATTAGCTTTATGTTTTTTTAGCTAGATTAATCATGGGTTAAATAAATTCATATTTTATTAGACTTTTCTTGGGAAGCTGACTGTTTGGTACAAAACTTTTCCACTGGCGTCTAAATAAGTATATGTTATGTTGTTTGGTGTCACTTCAGCATAGACGAAACCTCCGAGGCTCTTTTGGTCTGCCCAGTGAAATCTTGAACTGCCTGATGGGACATCCTTCTGATGTTCTAAACTTGTGTCAATGAAGTTGGCCGAACCGGATACAATGTAATCCACAGTGATTCCATCCGAAGATGTCTGTAAGTGCTACAAATAGAAATAATTATTGTTATGGTGTATCGTCCAAAAAACTTTACTGTTAAAATAATATAGCAAATATTCATTACACTGTGCTAGGAGAAAAGGGAAAAAAGTTTATTTTTTAACAAGAACATCGGATACCAACTGAAAATCATGGTTCAAAACAATCTGAAGTTTAATCCAATGTGACTGTCAAAATTTCCAAATGTTTGACATCATTAGTCAAGGATTAATAAATCTGTGTTTTCAAGTGATGACATTAAACAAAACAATTTTTTTTTAATGACACTACTAGAGCACATTGGTTTATTAATCATCAGTTATTGAATGTCAAACTCATTTTTCCATTAGCAGCAAGGGATCTTTTACACGCACTTTCCCATAGACAGGACATTCAAACACCATGGCCTTTGATATATCAGCACTGGTTGGTATGGAAATAAAGTCAGAGAATTAGTCCACCAAAGGATTTGATGCCAAGACCAAAGCACCTCAGTGAAATGCTCAACCAGGGTTAGATTCTGCCCCATGAGAAAATGAATTGGTATAGGATGCACATTGTCTATTAAGCAGCTATCAGGTGTCAGACATATCCTATTTTGCAACTCCTATTTTGCACATACTATAGCCTTTGATAAAGTAGTTGTGGACCACAGGTTGGTGCATGTAGTGTATACATACCCAATGAGACTTGCACAATCTGGGTATGAGCCTGTACTGAGATTAAAATTCCATGCCTAGACTGAGATTTGATCCCAGTACCTATCAGCCATAAGTCTGACAGCTTAACCACTGTACCATTGGAGCTGGTCAGAATAGATAAACTACTGTACCTGCAGATTGTGGTCATGACCAGACAAATGACCAGTGGCCTTGTATTTATACAGCATGGGCAGCAATGTATCCACAAGACACTTGGTTGGACCATGTTCAGCAATAGAGTAAACTGGATAGTGACCAACAGTCAGAAGGAATTCAGCCCTGCAATTAAAATATAAAACTGAAACTCTTACTCAAGCCACTGTAGCAAGATTTATTATTTTGTTACCTAGTGAGTTAAGATACTGTTCAAAATAAGTAGGGGATATCCTAAAACAACAGAGTACAATAAGAACAATGTATGTTTAGAAGTGGCAAAAATGAAGTAATGATGTTACATGACATTGCCATGAAAACTTTATGCCAGGATACTGAGGTATGGAACCTGAGCTTTCAGTAATTCAAGCAAAACATTACACTAATAAATTATAAAAAGAGTTAAAATTGGCAGAAACTTTTGCTAAACCATCAGGTTTATTAAATATAATATTTTGGTGGCTGAAGCAAAAATAGTCCGACCAAAAGAAAAAAAAATGTAAAATTTTGGCAATAAATGCATCTGTTCTTAATTATTTATGTAACAGTCACAAAATTTCATTACCAAGTTTGGAACTAAAAGTCACTATCATTTATAGTTAGCCTGGTATCTGAACTCTAAGAAAAAATAATGTGAGCTTCATTTCAGATTCCAACCTAAATAAGGAAATAGTAACAATTTAGAAAATTGGTTAAAGCTAGGCATATTAAGTTTGATGTCACCTCCTTTGTGTGCTAATACACTTATAATACAGTATGATTCATATTTAAAAAAATATTTGAAAGACAAAATACAAATGAAAATAGACCTTTCTGCATTTCTTTAACAATTTTAGATTTGTAAGTGGTGGAATCCATTTTAACAAATATTTTGACATCAAGTTAATGTAGAATCTGATATATTTTATTTAAAACGTGAGTATAAACTCCAAAATATTTCCACCCCTGTTAACATATTACACACTCACGTGCTTGTTGACATCATCTTTTCCACCCACTTCCACTGAGCATCAGCCACATTCTTGTCAGATGGTCCTTTTGGTTGCAGTCCGCCAAAATCATGAGCCACATTACCACAAAGTAGAATGGTATCCATCATGATTAAATCTACTTTACTATCACTGTTTGGAATTGTGAAGCTTAGTGGATAGTAGAAGTCTGGATAATTCCTGAAAAAAAAAGGAATACTGTATTTGACATAATATGTGCAATGTTCTAATAAGCAACCAGAAATAATGAGCCACATTAACACAAAGTAGAATGGTATCCATCATGATTAAATCTACTTTACTATCACTCTTTGGAATTGTGATACTTAGTGGATAGTAAAAGTCTTGGTAATTTATGCCAAAACAAGGAATACCATATTCGACGTAATAAGTGCAAAGTTCTAATAACCCAACATATTTTTAATGATACAAAAAATATTCACTTAACACTCACTCTATCCACCTGAAATGAAACTGTTTAAAATTATTTAATGTATCTCTTTTGCTGAAGAATAGATATCAAATATGGCTAGTAACGAATGAATAACTAGTAAATTATGAATTGTTAAAAGTAGTTTAAGAGAAAATAACAGTGCGGTAATAAAAAAAATCCCTGTCATGTGAGAATGTATATATCTATTTACTTCACTGCATGACCTACTATTATATGTCACATCACTATGTTCCACTAAAATGGCTGAAGTGGCAGTCCTCATGAAAACTAAATAAAGTTATGAGAACTCTTGACTGCAGAAGTTCTATCAATTGTTTTAATGGTGTCATTGTACTAGTGTGGTTTATACTATCCGCTTCATTTGGTGGAAATAGAAGGAGAGCAAATTCCTGGTGAGAAATTTCAAAATGAGTTTAGATTTGTTCATTTTCACATTTTACTGGGTAAAACCAAATGATGACAGATGAGTAGAGAAACACTTGCCAATTTAAATTTTGAGGTGAGTGCAAGAAATGATTCACCTATAATAGAGAGCACTGTTTATTTCTATAAGATGTTAAATTATTGGATTCACTACAATATTATGTATACCTTAACAACACTTGCAATTAAGAAAATGTCCATGATAAAATAAATGCTATGAAGAAATAGTGTCCACAGCATTTTTTAGCGTAAAGTATACTTTACTTTTTAATAAGAAAAAAATATACCTTAAAAAAAACTTAGTTCGAGTCATAAAACAATGCCACAGAGAAAGGAAAACTACAGCAATCTCCACAGCATTGTTGATGGCAATGAGTTTCTGTTAGTTGTTGTATGTTTATTGTATTTTAATGAAATGATAATTTGATTACATTTAAATGCTCATAATACTTTCATAAACATGGTACGATTTTTGTCACAAACACTGCAATATCTCCGATATAAAATGGCTTTGAGCTAAAATATTTACAAAGCATACTCTCATGGCAAGCATACTCTCATGGCACTGGCTATCAGAATATGCTATAAAAATATTTTGTCATGTTTTGTCATCTGTACGCTTTTTTACAGCCATGGCCATTTACATACATACCATCTGTCTGAAAGTTTTGAATAGGCAATTTGTGCAGACACGTTGCCACGGTGATCATGGTTACCAGCAATAAAATACCATGGAATCTGGAGAGAACTGTCTGTGTAGACTCTTTCAAATGTCTCCTGTAACAACACAAAATATTAAAAGTAATTTATTAAAATAACAATTTGAAGATTACCATTTCAGTATGAATAAAATATTGAAATAGTATGTATTTGAAGATTTTCATTTTATTTTAATAACCTGATTACTGTTAAAGAAGTTACAGGAAAAGTATATGGTCCACAAATATTGCATAATTTATTATTTAAAAGTCACATGGTTCCAATTAGGAATTCTTAGTGATTTATTTATTATTTAAAGACACAATCTGTCACATATAAAACAGGTAAATAGTCTCTTATGTTATAAAAGTAGAAAGTCTTATAGAAAGTTATACTATTAATTCATGTCACGGGCACTTTTTATAAGTTTTAAGTATTTCCATTTTCCATGAAAATTATTATTTTTATGCAAGTAAATTGCTTTTATACATAGTCGTTTATTGTAGGCATATATCTCAGTATACACTCTTTTTAAATATATTACATATTAATTTTTATGCAAATAAATTGCTTTAATACATAGTAGTTTATTGTAGACATGTAACTTAGTATACACTGTTTTTAAATATAATACTTATTAATATAAATAATATTTAAGATAATTATATTATAATGGCAAACACAAATAAGTGTTCAAATTGGGGGAGGGGAATCAAAACCTACTACCTAAGAACCAACTATGAATAGTACACAGTACTCTCCATTTAAAAATTGCAGCAGAGCAAAGCATTGCTCACCTGAAAATCATTCAATTTCAAATAAGGAAAGTAGTTTTGATGATTTTTATATTTTGTGGGATAAAATGAAGTGACTAAAAGAAAGCTTAACAACACTTGGATTTTGATTTTCAGATCACTTTTAGATAAGGTTGATAAAACTCACCTGTAAGGGACAGGAATGGTATTAATGGCATAAATAAAGGGGGCAGTGGCCCTCCAATCACACCTTTATTTTGCTGCTTCAGAAAAGTTAATAGAGAAAAGGGCCAAAAACTGTTTCTCACCTAGACAAGTTTTAATACTTTTATGTGGAATATCTTTTGATTTCAAGATAAATGTGGGATAGCTTCAGAAACCTACATACACCATTTGTAAACCAGATACATTCAGAGACATTAAGTGATATCAGTAAGTGCCAAACCCAGACTTAAACCCTTCTGATTCTGAAGCAGCGATTGGTCTCTTACCACTTTTTATATCTGCCTGTTTGGCAGTGCTATAAGTGCTTTTTATGCAATGTAGCTCCTTCTACCCCCACCTCCCGATATAAAACCCTGGCTATGCCAATGATTGTATATATAAAATTCTCTGAAGTGTATGATCTTACAAAAAAACGTTTATCTTCAACATTCTGTACACCATCGTAGTAAAAGTTATCTCCAAGCTCCAGTATAAAATGTGGACCATACTTCCATGCAATGTTTGCCATCTCAGCAGCTGTGCCAACCTCGACTGGAGTTGTGTATGGGTAGACAGGCAAACCACCCATATCTCCAATAATCAAGAAGCGCAGACTGTCCACAGCATAACTCCCTGTAACAAAATAAAATAAATATAAATCAACATTTTTTCCTCTGTTCTCCATTTTCTTCTTCACTGGCTTTGTTTACAGCTAGCTTAAGTGTAATATAATGTGGCCATAGATCAATTCAAGGATCAAGGTTGTAGATAGGGCCTAACTATTTTTCTTGGGGGAGGGGAGTATGGTTAAAACACAATTTTGTTTCTAGAGTGTATAAGGGAAGTATACATTAGCAACAAATTGCTGCTTAAAAATTATTTTATACTGAATATAAAATGTTTAATAAATGACTAGGGTTGGGGGAAACATACCTTTTTAGACTGATTCACGCAGTCATATGTGTGTACCACCTTTTTTTTTTCACTGTATATTATTTATGAAATATAGCACTTGGCACCAACTTCTTTTGAAATTCCTGAATCAGTCCAGTCTAACTGTAAAATGGCTAATTTCAAATGTGCTGACAAGTTTTAAAATTTTAACAATTATAGGCTATCCCATCATTTAATATATTTTAGGAATTAACCAAACGAATACAACTTAGAAAAAATTATTTTTTGTATTAATCAAGAGTTCTCTGAACTTTTCATTTTAAGTTTTTATGAGGATTGCCACCTGCCACTTTAGCTATGTGGAATTTCAAAATTATTTCAGAAGATAAAACACAAGCTCCAGGAAAAACATAATTTATGGAATGACGATACACAGTTATATATAACAGATCATCCCATATGTTTTTGTAGTCATGACAAAGTCTATCCCTATGGTAAAATATCCATCTAGTCACTAGTATCTTAAAAAATAATTTTTATTTGGCCGAGTTATTTCTTTTTGTCGGAGCCAGGAGGGCAAGGGCAAAAATCCGTTCCTGAACGTGTGCCCGCCCACCCCACCCCCACCCCATTATAGACCACTTGTGTACTTCAGTATATTTGCACTTAGACAATATGGTTTAAAGTGTTACATTGATACAATAAAGAGAAATATTGGTAAAGATTATTATTTAGGCATTTTAATTTTAATTTCACTGAAATTTTCTGGGTTTTTTAAGCAAAAAGTGGGTTGGGGGATAATTATATAGGCATCCCCGCTTGTCCAAAAAGAGGGGGCGTCATGCCCCCCCCCAGGATTTACGCCCATGGTTCACTCCATTCACTATATAAAAAATTGTCTACGAATCATTCTCGAACATTTCCTCCATAGACAAAAGAAAACAAAATAATAACTCATACATTATTTAATTTATTATTATTATTATTAATTTTAATATTTAAAGTAGAATGCGAGTGAATGACTGAAGGATGAATCCAACTCACCCAACTTTATTTTATTGACACTGATAATTGCTGGAAAAGGTAAGACGAAGATGCTACTCGTTACATGAAAACTAGTCCTTTTTGTGTAGAACTCTTGTATAAAATTGCGTTCTTTTTGTTGACACCACCTTGGCAGGTGCTCTTCAAATCAGAAGGAAAAGCTATACGAAAGTAAGGAGAATAATGGCGCTTCAGAGAAATCTTAGCAATCTTGGCAGGCAAATACGACCAATTTTACAGTCAGCAAATGTTTCTCCTGTCTCATTGTATCATAAAAATGTACGCATATTTCGTTCTTAATTAACATAATTTTTGTTAGTTTTCATCATTTTGTAATAAAGGTAGAATGTTAATTTATTGTAACTGGTCATTCGTTTTGATTTGTTGATGACCGTTTGTCGTAAACAAGATGTGACCTTGAGCTTGTTGAGTCGCACATGCGTTTGTTGGTATGGTGCATTGGCTACTTGTTATTGCAATGTTTCTAATCTTATCAGGGAGCGATTATAGAATCTGTCCGCCACCGAGTCCACTCTCCAAGTGTCTAAAACTAAAAGAGGGATTTTTTTGGAGGTTTTTTTTTTTTTTAAAGTGGGGTATGATTTTTTTGTGGGGAAAAGAAAGAAAGAAAGAAAAAATAAAGAAAAATAAATAAATTAAAACAACTCATTAACTGACCCAAACCTAAACCAAAAACTGACCCTAACCAAACCGTAAAACTGACCCAAACCTAACCATAACACTAACCTAATCCTAAAATTTAACCTAACCCTACCCTAAAACTGACCCTATTGCTAACCTAACTCAAACCCTAAAACTGACCCAATAGCGCATTTTATCAATTATCATTTACTATGGAATGGGGAAACAATAAAGTTGCAAAATGTTGATTCTTTGAGGATTTCACTA